>JAQZBX010059530.1:0-17502 GCA_029593785.1 Cabassous unicinctus
CGCCTCCTTGTGAGGGCAGGCCGGCTCGCGCGGCGCCGTGGGCTGATGCGGCAAGACCTCACAGCAAGGGGGAGATAAGCAGACACAGAGAAGACACGCAGCGAATGGACACAGCAGCACAAGCAGCAAGGGGGGGATAAATAAATAAAATAAATAAATCTTAAAAAAATAATAAAATAAAATAAAAAAATAAAACTCCTTAGCTTTCCTTTGTACACAGACCAATTAGAAAATGGAATAGCAGTAAAATGGTTCAGCCACCACTTCACACCCACTAGATGGCTATTATTTAAAAACAACAAACAAACAAACAAACAGAAAACAGGAAGTGTTGGTGAGGATGCGGAGAAATGGGAACCCATATACATTGCTGGTGGCATTGCAGAATGGTACACCCACGGTGGAAATCAGCTTGGCGGTTCCTCAGAGGGGTGAAAATAGAATTACCATATGACCCAGCAATCCCACTTCTTGGCATACACCCCGAAGAACTGAAAGCATGGACTTGAATAGATTTTTGTACACAAATGGTTATAACAGCATTATACCCAACAGTCAAAAGTGGAAGCAACCCAAGTGTCCACCAACAGATGAGTGGTACATAAAATGTGGTCTAAACACACAATAGAATATTATTCAGCATTAATAAGGAATGAAGCTCTGATGCATGCGACAACATGGAAGAACCATGAAGACATCATCCTGAGTAATAAGCCAGATACACGGAGGCAAACCTTGTATGCTCTCACTTACATGAAATACCTAGAAGAAGCAAATCCCTAGAGACAAATAGTAGCTTATAGGCTACCAGAGGCTGGAGGTGGGGTGGGGAAGAGAGGTAGTTTCTGTTTGAGGTGATGAAAAAGTTGAGATAATGGATATTGGTGAATTTAATCAATACAACTGAATTGTACACTTGAAAGTGCTTTAAATGGGAAATTTTGAGTTGCACATATGTTACTACAATAAAAAGTTTTAAAAAAATGGTACAGCCACTTTGGAACATAGATTGGCAGTTTCTTAAACATACACTTACCATACAATCTAACAATTCTACCAAAAGAAATGAAAGTGTGGTCAAAATGAAGACTCGTATGCAAATTTTCATAACTGTGATTCATGGTAGTCAAAAACTGGAAGTGACTCAAGTGTCAATTGACTGACAGTGGATCAGCGGTTGCCTGAGGCTAGGGGCGGGAACAGTGATTGACTATAAACGGGAATGAGGGACCTTTTTGGGTAATGGTTACACAAGTGTTTAAATTTACTATATATATCATCAAACCATACACTCACAATGGATAAATATTGTGTTATGTAAGTTATACATCAATAAAGCTGCTAAAATAGATTGGAATAAGATTCCACTTACTTTAGCAATAGAAAAGGTGAAATACTTAAAAGTGTGCAGGTGCTAGACTGATAAAAGTGAGGGACACTGACTAAGACATGGATGGATAGAGACAACTTGCTTTTAGGTAAGGTGAAGGGTGTAAAAGTATCCTTAATTTATCTGTAGATTTAATGCAATCTCAATAAAAAATACAATACATTCTAACTGTACAATCACATTTAATTAGACAAATTGGGAAAAATATGATTTTTCAGTGGATGGTGTTGAGATGACAATTTAAAGAACGATAAAAATAAGTTCCTACTTCATTTCCAGCACCACAATACATTCTATACGGAAAAGGAGGGGAGAATAATTTGTGTGATTTGAAGTGGAGAGGGTAGCTTTTATAGGAGTACATACACATAACCTAGAAATCACAAAGGAGAAAATGAAGCAAATCAACTACCTAAAAATTAAAGTGCATTAATGGTAAGATATATATATCAGCAAACTGTAAAAAATATTTGTGACACATTTGACAAAAATTTTATTTTATTTTTACAGAAAGAATTCTTTCAACATATCAAAGGTTGTTGGCTCTGCTTCCAACATACATTTAGCATCTGAGCATCTCTCAGCACCTCCACAGCACGACTCGGGTCGTGTCGTTCTCAGATCTTGCCAGGATTTTTACAACGCCCTTCTAACTGGTATCTCTAGCCCTGCCCTGGCTTCCTTTCAGACTTTTCTCAAACAGCAGTCCGCGTAATCCTGTTGAAACTGAAGTTAACTCACTCTTCTGCCCAAAAGCCTCCAATGGCTTCTCTTTTCACTCAGAACAAAAAGAACAAAATGTCTTAAGTCGCCACACAATCTGGGCTCCGCGTTACTTTGACGTCATCTCCTGTCCTTACTGCAGCCACACTGCTGTTCCTTGACCACTCCAGGCATATTCCCACGCCTACCCTTGCTCCCCTGGCCTGGTGTACTCGTTCTCTAAATATTTTCATGGATCGCTCTCGCACCTTCTTTAGGTTTGTGTTCAAATACCTTCTCAGTGAGGCCCTCCCTGATGATTCTTATTTAAAATCACAATTTTCACTCTACTCCCAGTATTTCCTCTCTTCCTTCCCTCCTTTGTTTTTCTCCACCCAGTGTCTTAGTTTCCCAGGAGCTATGGCTTAAACAACAGGAATTTCTTGGCTCACAGTGCTGGAGGCTAGAAGGCCTGCTTCCTCCCGGGGTGGGTAGCATTCTGGCTGGCCGGCAAAATCCTTGGTTCCTTGATTTCCTGTCATGGCATTTAATATGATAGGCCTTCAAAAAATATTTGCTAGACGAATGCAAAAAAAATGCCAACAGCCTAGTAGAAAATGTGCAAACAGTTTATAGGAAAATAAGTAGAAATGGCTTATGAACACATGAAGATGTCCAACTTCATCCTTAATTAAAGAAGTGCAAATTAAAATCACTGAAACACTATTTTTTGCCTAGCAATGGCAAAGTTCTGTCTATGCAGATGAAGGTAAGATTAAACGGGAATTTTCATATATTATTAGAGCAACGTAATTGTTATGACCAATTTGAAAGCAATTTGTCGATATCCCTCACAATTTCCAGTGGCACACAATGCTTGCACAGGTGTGCCAAGATATATGTACAAGGATTTTCACTGCAGTGTTGTTTGTAATAGAAGGCTAAATATACATCAGCAGGGGATAGGTCAAATTATGGAATTCAATGATATAAATTCATTCAATTACCAAATATCTATTGTGTGCTTAATAAATGCCTGGAGCTGTACAAGATGCTGGTAATTCAGCCACACACAAAAAGAGACCATTTCTGCCTTCAGGAAGCTTACTCTTTGTGAAGGGAGAGAGACGACAAACACATGATTACAGAAGATACAACACAAGTAGTAGTAAAAGCTATGAAGAAATAAAGAAAATCAAGCTTTAAAAGGTTATGAAGAAAAAAGAAAAACAGGTTAATGGGTTGGGACAGAGAGCGATTTGGGCATGGGATGGTCACAGATGGCCTCCCTGAGGAGGTGACATTGACCAAACACCCGCGTAAGGGCAGTGGAGTTTCCACTGAAGCCTGACTTTCCTCCTTCTTGAAACCTAAACTCAAGCACAGGAATGTTCTCGTGGTGTTACAAGAACAGCCAGGAGGCCACAGTGAGTGTGGTAAAGAAAGTAAGGGGAAAAGTAAAAGGAGAGAAGCTTCCAGTGGAAATGGAAGCCAGATTATGTAAGATGTTGTAGGTTATAATAAGAATTCTGGCTTTTAAAAAAAATGATGTGAGAAACCAGTGGAGAATTTTGAAATGTGATCTGACTTTCATTTTAACAAGATCATTCTGAAGGTTTAAGCACAGAAGTAAAGAAGCCGGTTAGAAGATAAGGCAATAATCCTTAAGGAAATGTGGTATAAACCAGGAGAATTTCAAGGTCACTGTAACTAAAAGGATGAGATGATGAGATTCTGACCTATAAGCTGATGCTGCCGTGGGATGTGACTTAGGGGGCCTTGGATGGGAGTTAGTGAGTGTATTTTGCATGTGGGAGGGACAAGAACCATCGGAGGCTAGGACGAGGGCAGACCATGGCAGCCAGTCTCTGAGACGACACCCACTGATTCTCCTCCCTTGGTGTTCACACCCTTGTATAGTTGCCCCACACACACATTATGCCAGGGTTGGTCTGTATAACCAAGGTTGGACCAATGCCATAGTGGCACTATTGCACTTGTGAGATTAGGCTGCAGAAGACATGGCATCTCCTGACTTGGTCTCTCTTCTTTGTCTCATTCCCTGGGAGGGAAGTCAGCTTCCATGCCATAAGGAGAAAGCAGGTGATGAGGAATTGGGGCCTGCTGCCAGCAGTGAGGGAGGAGCTCGTGCCTCCTGCTAGCAGCTAGCTGAGTGAGCTGTGAACTATGTTCTCCAGCCACAGTCAATCCTTCAACCGATATCTGTGCTGTAACCCCATGGGAGACCCTGAGCCAAAACCACCAAGCCATAATCCTGATCTACAGAAACTGAAAAATAAGTGTTGCTTGAAACCACTACACTTTGGGGTAATTTTTTAGGCAGCAATAGATAGATTGCTCTAAGGCAGCTCTAAGATAGAGCATCTCAATCCATCTTGCATGCTTCTTATCTGTCCTTTTATAGTTTCCTTCCCAGCATCTGTGAACTATAGTTTGAGCAAATTCACTCTTTGTCCTGGTCAGAGTTTATTCCAGTAATTGCATTCAACAACTTTATATTTTTTAATACTTACAATTCTAATTGATTCTTCACATATATTGTTCTTATTTCTTTGCTTCAAACTTCCTGCTTCCATTTCAATGAAGGCATGCCTTCATTTAGTCCTTTATACATCCCCAAATCACTTATTCTAAATTTCTTGTCAGTCTGCTTTATAATATTAATTTCATCTGGAGTAAATATTTCTGACTGTTTATTGCATGAGTTGTCCTTTTGAATTTGAGGATCTTCGTTTTCAGCCTCAGTTTGAGTAGGAAGTATTTTTGTTATTTACTTAACGTATGTTCTCTCTTTTTTTATCCTCTGCCTTCCCTTCCTTCAACAAAACCTCCACCCGGGCTTCTGGGCCACTAATCCAGAACCAGGGCTGAGGGTAACTGCCTCAGGGTAGATGTCCCATGACAATACTGAGAATAGCATAGATGCAGCCATAGTGACAGAAAATGCCTTTTTTTTTCAGATTCTCACTGAGAAACTGTGTCCATATCTTCCTGACTTCTTAGACCTTCAGCATGCAGGAGCTATAGACCTGGTCATCAGTTCAGAGCAGCTTCTTTCAGCCTCTTCTCCTGTGTTGATGGTTGTGGAGGGTTCCACTCCAGCCCCTGGCTTCAAGCAGTGGGCATGAGACCCCATCTCCAGTGGAGGGCTCTTGATTCCCCTTGCCCTTCAGGACCTCAAGTCCTAGCCAATAATTTTTAAAATGTTATAAAAATAATAAATAAAGCTGCCATACATACATACATTTGGATATATGTACGGCCCTTCCTGGAGATAAAATAGATAGAAGTAAGTCTGTGCTCACTGAGAACATGATTTCATGCCTTCCAAGTAACCCTTCTGGGTTGTGCAAGGGAGGGTCATTTGCATAACACAGACAGACTGGGAGGTGGGGTGAGGGGCTCTTTAAAACTTCAAACCTCAAATCACACAACGTTCTTTTTCTGTGAACCATAGTTTCCCACATGCAGTGCCCTTAAAGACTTTTATGAGTATATCATCTGTACATGAGGATTTTTTTCAAGCATAGGAAAAAGAAAGTGCACTTTTTCCTACTCTAGATTCGACAAGTCTTGCTGGTGTTCTCGCATTGAAGTGTTTTTACAAGATCTATCGCGGTGCTTCATAATTATCATACTTTGATGCTTGAATGCATAGGATTCTGCATTCCTTCACTTGCTTCTGCTCATCCATGTGCCCATCCATTTCATCCTTGAATTAAGTACCCCTAAAGGGATGAACAATGAGATCTTAGATGACATTCCAAAAGAGTTATGTCTAACAAATATTAGAAGGGGTTCCTACCTTTGAGGAAAGTGTGCATGTGTGTATAGGTGTGTGTTTGATTTTAATGGGAAAAGGTCATATCATTCTCAATAGCGGTTTCCATTTAAATATTCAAAGACTTGAAAAATGAGGCTAAGAAAATTTCGCAGAATGCCATGATGCCAAAGATAAATCTAAAGACCAAGCTGTGGGAAGGAGTAATACTTTGTGATTGCTCAGGATGATGGGCAGGAAACCAAGCCCCTGGGTGGGGGTGAGCTGTCTATGTCTGATCTCACTGCTGACTTGTAGCCCATGGATAAAGTCCACACCACCACATTTTGTGTTTCCATTTGCTCATCCTTCTAGGCCCACCTTCAATGACACTTCATGCCTATTCATTTCTCTGCCCTCACTCAGGCAAAAATAAATTATCCTTTCATATAAGCTTCCCCGGCACCTTATGTGTACCAAAAATTTAGGGACATTAAATTGACTATTTAAATATGTGATTACCCCATAAGCTAAACCAACATATTAAGTGCTAACTCCTGAAAGACTGTCAACTCCAAGGCTGCTTGCTCTGAGAAACCTTCCTGGGCTCTCCCAGGGACACTTAGGCTCTCTTTTCCCAATGTTTCTACTACACTTGATAATAACTTCAATTATAGCAATTATAATAATTTGTTTGCATGTATCTAACCCCACTAAATCACCTCTTCTTTAGGGAAAAGAATATGATTTTTTTTCTATCATTAATGTTGAATCTATAGTATATGTCATATACCAAGTCCTCAATTATTTATTTTATAAAAGAATTAAATACACACATACATATATATACATACATACATGAATACAGATATAGCACAAAGACAAGGAACGAACTATTTTTGTTCTTTTTGTATTTCCTGTATATGTCATAGTTACTGCCATATAATAGGTATCCAATAGATGTGAGTAGGGAGCATTCACTCCTCCATCCATGGGGTTGCTGGTAGTGGAGGAGTCTATCTACAAGGTTGTTACATGGGTCTGAGATGGTGCCTAGATTGAATGCTAACCTTGTACACTAAAACTATATGCCCTTAACTTAATATTGATGGGTGATTTAGACCATGCCTTTCTTCTCTACATAGCTCAAAATACATAGGTTTAGAAAGGAATCTAACTGAAGATTACCCAAATGGACGTTTGTGTCTTAGTGGAAGCAAGTTTAATTCTACAGACTCCTGCATCAGGGAGATTGCTCTGATCAGGGTGTACACTGTACAGCTTTGATGTGTCACACCTAATAATACAGCTCGTGGTCAACACAGATACAAGATACGGGGAGAAACTTGACTTTTATCACTATTTCAAATTTACTGTACATGAATTACAAACTCACCAAGACGTCACTCGTTACAGTTTTCCTCAGCCACCCAACTGCATGATCATATCCTTGACCTTGTCATTCTCAATAGCTGTCATATCTGAAATCTAGATTCTAGGCTTTTCACTCTCTGATCATTACCTCCTATTCTCATCATCTCATACATTGGCTCTACTTCTTTTTCATTATCCATCACTTTCCTCTTCACTTCTACCTGACATAATCCATCTGGGTAAACACTCTCACTTCTCTTCCTACATTATACTAATTTAGAAAAATCTCAATTCTTCTTAAATTCAAATGTTACTTTCTCTGAGCTATTACTTGAGTAATTGAACATGGGTGAAGAATAATACACTATTTTGGCTGGTCTTCATTTGAATTCATGTCTGCCAAATTCAAATGGGCATATATGATGGCCTGACTCCAATTGTATTTCCCTAGCATGTGAATTCTCCCAATCTGCAAAATAACTATTGCACAACTTTCCTCCAGCAGTCTTCTTTACCTTCCTGCACCACTCTCAGTTGATAAGCGTGCCTAACATTTTATTGAAAAAAAAAATCAGATGGGCATGTCCTCTTCTTCTTACCTTCCTGCATCTATACCTGCATTCTTTGCTTTTCTTCCTATTTTAGTGTATGACGATGCCATGCTATCAAAAGGAACCTTCCACTTATGCTCAGGGCCCATTCCCTCTCACTATCTCAAGGATTTCTTCCTTCCTATTTCCCCTCCCTCTCCTGCATTAGTAGTGTTCCTAGAGAACTAGGATGGAACCCGTTTTTGCACTTTGGCTGATTTTTTGCTCCACCCTAAGTTCTATTCTGGTGAAATAAAAATAAATCCTTGGGAGCAGATGTGGATCAAGCAGTTGAGTGCATGCTCCTCACATGGGAGTTCCTGGGTTCGGTTCCCGGTGCCTCCTAAAAACAAAAAAAACAAACAACAGGAAACAAATGAAAAAAAACAACTCAGGGGACCTGATGTGGCTCAGTGGTTGAGCACCAGCTTCACACATACAAGGTCCCAAGTTCAATCCTCAGCCCTGGTACTAAATAAATAAATAAATCCTTGAAGATATTTTTGCTAAAGCTGTTATTTTCTTAACATGCTCTCCTTATCCAAGGAAGGGTGAGACCACCTTTACTTTATTCAGCCATGCCATGTAATAAAAGCCATGCCATATATGGAGAAAGGATTGGTAAGGGGATGAGAAAAAATGACAACTGCATACCCTACAAGTTGCTGAACCATTGACATTTTGACGTTTCAAGGACAACTAGTGACAGTCTGAATTTGATCCCCAATTTTACATAATGCAGTATTATATATTTGCATTATATATTATGTATTATATACAGAATACTATATTATTATAGTATTGCAGTATTATATAAAACAAGGTTGGCTCAAAGATCTACCTGCAGGCAGCTCCAGGAGAAAATTGCTCTTCTTGAGCAGAGGAGTTGTGTTCCAGAGGCAGAAAGGCAAGCATTAAGAACTTTTTTAATGGCTGTAGTTGCAGATCAATATGTGGCCATAAACAGGTAGAAAAGATGTGTTGTTATATATTTAGGGGTTTTCTGCCATCTGCACACTAGGCTGAGCTATTTCAGGAGCCAAACTAGCGATTTGCCTGGGAGCCACAGAACAGACCATGCTTGGTACAAAATTATCATCAACATTATTGTCATTGTTAATCAGAGGTTTGCAAGTGGGATAGGAAATGGAACCTGGCTAAAGAATTCTGCATCTGGTCTTCAGAGTGAGCACAAACACACACACAATTACCAATCTCTGTAAATTTAACCTGCTGAGCTATCATTACAGGAATTTTTCCCGATATGCATAACCCAAATGAAAGCAATAACCTTCAGTTTCATAATCATCGATTACAAAGGATGAGATCCATACATGGATATATAATGGTTCTTCCCTATTTCACCAGTTTTTATAAGGTCCAAATTGGTGCTAATTCAAGGAAGTTTAATTTTGAAAGTTCAAAATAATGATTTTCATATACTGTCTGTGTTGGTTAGGGTTCTTAGATTGCAAGCAACAACCAACTCTGGCTTGAGCAGAAGTGAATTTATTAGAAGTATAATAAAGTGCAACAGTAAGACTAGATAAATAGGCATAGAAGTGAATTAGAACAAAAGCAGAAACTACAGAGAGAGTCTTATAGCAGAAACAGCTTGGTCAAGCCACTGCCAGAATGAATGTACTCCTACTAACATGAAAATTTCAAAGAGGAAGCATCTGATTGGCTAAAGTTTGTTAAATGCCTGTTCTTTGGCTACGAAGATCAATGCACTTGCTTAACATTTCCACCATACTGTACCCAATGAGATAAGGTTATTTCCTAAGAATAAATTGAGATGCTTTTAGATAAGGGAAATGGATACTGATAACAAACAAATGTCAATTGGGCTCAAGAAGAACATGATAATGAATTTTTAGTTTGTATGTACTATTGTGTCTTTTACACTCACAGTTCTATTGCTCAGTGAAAAATGGAGCCATGAAAGTTTATTTAATATTTATTTAACAGATTTAGGACACTCTGGGGTTTTATCTAGTGATACAGCTACTGCCTAATTAACAAGTAGAGATAATTAATGATGTTGACATTTATACTCCTTATTTTTGTCATCAATTCCTACATCATATTAACTGGCATATAGAGCCATAGCAAACAAGTGTTTTGAATCAAACACTGACACCATCATGCATTTGCAGTTTTTTTTAACCCAAAATCCTATTGACTTGACATAGTAGCATCACTTCCAAATAGCATTTGCTTAGAAAGATTACCCTGAATACATGAGAATTTTGAATAGGTAAATGTTATGTCTACTTTTGCAGTAAAAAGAAAAGTAATAAATGTGACTTCACTCCCTAGGGTTCTTTTCAATATCTTTTTAAGTTAATATATAACAAGCCTGACCACTTGGACATTTGGATTTCATAGCAGATGTTACTGTCATTTTTCTCTGAATTTAAGAGAAAAAATTACCTTGTTGAAAAGGATTTTCATGGCTAGAAACACTAGACTCTTGAGCCAAAAATTTCTGATTGTGCCTCTTTACATAATTATAAAATAAATTGAGTTTTAGACTCTTTGACATGTTGAGTTTATGAGACAATATTTGGGTTTATGGAAAGAAAGGGGAAAGAGGTTGGGGGAGAGAAGGGAGAGAGGAGAAATGAGAGAAGAGAAACAACAGGAATTTATTGACTCATAGTTTGGGAGGCTAGAAGTCCAATGTTTAGGTTTTGGCAGGGCTTGCTTTCCCTTAGAGTCTATAGGGAAACCTCCATCACATGGCAATCTCTCTCTCCCTCTCTCCCTCGCTCTCTCTCTCTCTCTCTCTCTCCCCGCCCGCCCCCCCCCCCTTGTGTTTGCTCCTCTGGTTTCCATTAATTTCTGGCTTCTATTTCTATGTCCAATTTCCTTTGTTTATTAGGACTCCAGTTACATGGATTAAGGCCCAGCTTGATTCAATTTGGCCCCATCTAAATAGGGCCTTCCAAGATCCTATTCACAAATGAGCCCACACCTTAACTAATGTCTTCACATCCACAGAACCAGGGCTGGGACTTGAACATATTTGTGTGAGGGACTTGATTCAATCTACCACAGAAGCCTACTCTATCTGTCAGGATCCCACTGGGAAACAGATAGCACACTCAAATTAGAGTAATTCAAGGATGGTTTAATGAAACAATTTCTTACAAAGGTGTAGTCCAGTGGTTCTCAAAGTGTGTTCCCAGACCAGTAGCATCAGCATCACTTGTTAAGAATGCAAATATTCAGGCTTCACTCCAGACATAATGAATCAAAAATCCTGGTAATGTGTTCCAGCAAGTCCTCTGGGTGATTCTGATGGATGCTAAAGCTTATAAGAACCTCTGATATTGAAAAACCACCAGAGATAATGTAACTCCCTGGGGCTAGTAATAGAGGTGCTCTTAGGACCCTTAGGCCTGGATGCATTAGGGAAGGTGGTGGTTGCAAGAACCCAGGAGAGAGTTGCATGGAGAGTGCCACCTTGGAGGAACTGTAACCTTTGGATCAGGAATGCAGACAGTATAAAAAGACCCAGATTAAGGAAATTGGGGTAATACATGCTCCAACCTGACTCTCCTTCCTTTTTCTGATCTCCTGCTAGGACTTACCATTGAAGAATCCCAACTAGAAGACAGAAGGCAAGGGAACCCTCTTATGAAATATTTACAAGTCCACCACTTGTGAGACAGAGCAGGGAAAGGAAAAAGAGAGGAGATCTAGATCTGTAGAGGCAAACAGAATACATCTGAGAAACATAACCATCCAGCACCATACTCATCTCCATCCCTAACTGGCCTCACTCACAATACCTCACCTTTGCTGTTACTTACATGGTTTATTAACCATACTCCCATATATGCTTGCCGCAACACTAATATCCAGCTAATGAGGGCTATGGTTCCATTGTTGCTATAGCCAAATGGTTTGAACAAAATTGAAAAGGTTAGGAATCTGATTACACTGTGCTGTAAAACACCACTAAGGAGAAGAGAGGGGTCCGCATCCAAAGAAGTCCCCAAAACATAGATTTTTCCAAGTTTTATCATTTATTCTTAATCTTCTGCTATCATCTTCCCAGACTATGAAAGAAGGCATGGAAGGAAAGGTGAGCCCTGGGTCTAGCAGTCTTAACCAGGGAACCACTAGAGAACCATAATTCACACAAGGACAGCATTTTCTTTTTTAGCTTAGATGCCAAAATGTCCTTAACAGCCACTGAATGAATCATTGGGTGTCTTTCACTTTTCCCGGATACAAAATTAATTTTTCTAAATCCTTAATCATCCCTTCTGGCAATACTCCAAAGGAGAGCCTTACCCAACGGCACTTAGTCTAATTAACTATCTCGGGTTTTACCTATTTAGACATTCAAATTATTCCTTTAGTAACATATTTTGCTTGCCAACATTTAATTCTTCACAGCCAAAGTCAAAAATGATTTGGGCCATTAATCTCTAATGCTCTGACTCTAAGGAGACTATAATTCAATTCTAAAAATTTATATATATATATATAAAAAAGATATATATATATATCTTTTCATAAAAGGCTAGAGATTTTTTTCCCTTCTTTTTATTTTCCCCCAACTCTCCTTTAAAAAGAAAGAAAAATTCAGATGAAAAGTGTTTGCCTCATATTCTTTTAGAAAGAAAATGCCTTCAGCCAACATGTCTTGATGTTGAGCCAAATATGCCAATGCCCATGGTTTGGACCATGGAACAACAGCTCATCGTAACATGGAACTCAGGGGTAATATGACTGCCATCACTCACAGCTCTGGTTGCCTGAAATCTAGGTCTTTTCTTTGGTTTTCCAATATTTATACTCTTCCCCACACATAATTAATTAGCTCACATCCAATTAACCCCATGTCCTCTTTTTTTTTTTTTTTAAAGATTTATTTATTTATTTATTTATGCCCCCCTTGCTGTCTGTGTTTGCTGTGTCCATTTGCTGTGTGTTTTTTCTGTGTCTGCTTATCTCCCCCTTGCTGTGAGGTCTTGCTGCATCAGCCCACCGCGCCGCGTGGGCCGGCCTGCCCTCACAAGGAGGCCCCGGGAAGCGAACCCGGGGCCTCCCATATGGTAAACGGGAGCTCTATCGATTGAGCCACACCCGCTTCCCACCCCATGTCCTCTTTATTCTACATCCGAAATATTCTCCTGCCGGTACCCTCCTGCCCACTAGCCACCTCTGCCTCCAGTAAAGCTCTTATTTACCATCCCTCACCTGGATGATAACAACTGCTTCCAAACTGGCTCCTAACTCAGTCTCTTCCCACTCAATTCCATCTTCCACCAAAATGACCTTTCCCAAGTTCAAACATGATAAAGTAGTTTTCCTGTTTAAAACTCTTTAATGGCTTCCCATTGCCTAGAGGATAAAGTCCAAATTCTCTAATAAGGTACACAAGGCTCTCTACAGCCTGGCTATGCCCAACTCTGCACCTCATCCCATTCTACTTCCCTGAACACATCATGCACTTTCACAAGTCCACTCTTCATTCATGCTGTCCTTTTGTCTGGAATACCCTTCTCCCTGCTTCTTTAGCTTTACCTACCTCTTTTGATCCTTTAAGATTCAGGTCAGGGTACAACTCACCCCCAAATCCTACCCTCACCCCCAGCGCCAGCTCCCCAGGAGTCCCTCCTCGTGCTCCTCTAACCTGCATGCATACCTCTGCCCTTGCATTTAACACCGACTGTAACAATCTGGAATTATCTGGACAAATCCATTTCCTGCTGCTTGAGGGCAGAAATTATGACTTCATCTTCTTTGTGTGTCCATGACCCAACAGTATCTGAATAAGGAACAGTGAGTTGCTAAATAGTGCCTTTCCCTTGTGGGAAAGGTTCTTTGTTGCTATTGTCCAAGCATGGAACTATTGTTGTTATGTGGTTCACACTTTGATGGAGAAAATAAAGTGGACGTGATCCCCCAACTGAGAGAGTTTCTTTGGGTGGGGTGAATACAAAGAAAAGTTTCTCCCTAAATATAGTGTTAAAGTTAAAATAAAGCAGCTTATATTGAGTGTGATCTTTGCTATTAGTAGGGGAGAGAAGAACATACTTATCATATCATATTATCACAGAAACTCAGTGCACGGAAGTCACCTAGTCCAAGCCCCTGCCACCAGAAAAACACGGAAGGCATCTGAGCTTGTCCTGACATCTCTTTGTCTTCTTGTTGCCTTGCCACAGAGGCAGGTGAGGGTACAGCTCTGGATATAGGTAGCTCAGCTTCTTACACCTCGTGGTTGTTCCTTCATGAGCCACTTCTCCCTCCTCACTTCATGAGAGAGCCAGTAGGAAGTGTACCAAAGCCAGTGGGCCCACTTCAGTAGCAAAAGCAGCAGAAGCCCAAGCCCCCACCCCAGAAATCACATGAATCACTGTCTACATCTGCTCCATGAGAGCATCTACTCACATTGCCTGTGCAGCCACAGGAACTGCCCAACACCAGCTGCCTGGATGCAGTGAGACAATCGTCCTTGAGCAAAGGAGAGAAAGTGGAGGAGGAAAAGTACAGAAAGGCTTTAGGAAGTTCAAATGAGCTGAGTCACTTCAGGGGAAAATGTTAAAAAGAAAGAAAGAAGAGTTCCTTAATATGAACGTATGGTCAACGCCAGTCCAGAGGAAGAGAGGAAGAAGGCAGCCCTCTTGCCAAAGAGGGGGGATGTCCCTCTGGGCTCAGGAGGCTGAACTCACCTTCCCAACCTCTCTGTTCCCCCAGCCTAGGTGCTGCGTTTTCACACCCCCTGGTTCTCGTATTTTACATGTGGTTGTTCTAACCCCAAGGGAACAGGGACAGCAATGCAGAGAGAGTTGGTTCTTTTTTTAAATAACTTTAAAAATTATTACAAAGGTAATATCTCTTTATTGTAGAAGATGTTCATTACAAATAAGTAAAAGGGAAAAAAATTAAATCTTTCATAATCACATAACCCTGAGATCACTGTATATGTAACATAAAAGTAGTACTTAAGAAATTTTTATTTTAAAGTTAACAATAGGTTGTGAACGTTTCCCATGTTAAGTCTTCTTTTATAATGTTATTTTTAGTGGCTGAATAATATTTCTTTGTGCCGATGTATCAAAGTTTATTTAACCAATTCTATGTTGGTGGACATTTATATTGCTTCCAATTTTTCCTATTATTAACACTTCTGTGATGAGTATTTTTATAGATAAGATTTTGACAATCTATAATAATTGTTCTAGAAGAAAGTACTACACATAGAATTACTAGGTGAAAAGATATGAACCTGGTGAAACTACTTACATGTAAAGTTAAATTGTCCTGCAGAAAGGTTGCACTAATTTACACTCCCACCAGCAGTCCCTGAAGTGACTTTCTGAAGGCAGAGTGATTGAAAATATTTCACAAAGCTCCTATTTAGAAACCAGTCTATTAATCACAGTTTATACATCCATACGGATTCAGTACAATATTTATTCGACATCTATCCTGTGCTAAGCAATATACGTAGAACCAACATATTTAGTCTAATGCTCTAAACAATTTGGCCAAAATAGCCACAATGGTTAATACAGAAACACCCACAAAAATATTTTCAAATTATCTTAAGGTTAAACTTTCCATTCTGACATCCACCTTCTACAGATTCTGAAATTCATTCAGCCTCTTCCTAATCAAGAATTAATGACAGAAGGTTCACTACAGGACCCCCTGCCCCATGCTCAAGCTAAAGATCTTTTGTTAGGGAAAAGATCTTTACTGTACTGAATCCAAAATTCTTCCTATAACTTCCACATACTGGCCCTGTTGCTAGTTAGTTTGGAGCCTAGATTTGAACAAATTACTCAACAGATATTTAGGCTATACTTTCCCAAGGTAACCAAGAGGAGGCAGAGACCGTTAAGCTCCCAGAAACATATAATTTTTTTTTTTTATCACTTGCTGTCCATCTCACCATGGGAGGCAGGTGATTTCCAGGCCAACCCTCAGAAAAAAGGAACAGTCATGCAGATTTTATAAGCCACCATATTACAATATCTTCTCAGGACTGTTTCCAGTTCTGACCACTCCTATCACCATATATGTTGCTGTCAGGTAAAGCTAAGAGAAAAGCTCTTGGTACAGATCTTGGCCTCATATTCCTTTGGACACCCCAAGTTTCTACCTCTAGTCCATCTCCCCTCCAGTCTATACTTTAATTGTTGATAGAGATAAGAATCTAATATACAGATCTACTCTTGTCTAGTCCAACCTTAAATATGTTCGATTATTCCGCATAACCTATAACAAAAAAAATTAAAAACCAAACTATTTGAATGACATAGAAGGATCTTTCACAAAGGAATCTACCTCTGCCTACCTTTCCAGACTCCTCCCTTGCCACTCCCCTGCACACACACACCCTTAAGTCTAGCTGTGTCAGACTCTTTGCCATTCATTGAACTTTTACCCTTTTCTTTTCCTATGTTGTTTCAGCCCTCTGGGATGCCTGTCCTTATTTTTCCTACTCTTTTCTACAACCTAGTGAACCCCTACTCATTGTTCAAGGTTCAGTACAAATGTCACCTTCCTTGACTTTTCACCTACCCTCCAACTTGGTCAGAATCAATTACTTTCCTTTCTGAATTTCCATAGCATTTTGTACAAATCTTTAGTATAGCCATCATTATTTAATGTTGTAGTGTTTTTTTGCATGACTGAATTCACAACTCTATGACCTCTTTGAGGGCCAAGATTCTGCCTTTTTCATTTTTATATCCAAAGCATGTAGAGCCATACCTGTTAGACATAGTCTAACAGGTGCTCACAAATGTGTGTGGAAATGAAATGATGGGAATTCATACCCTAGTAAGATAGAGAAGAAGTATATAAATAAGACAGAAGATAAAGAATGTGATGCATAAGATTATTCTAACATAAGTATAAGAGTATTTCAATTCAGCAAAGGTAAGGCTAAAAGTTGAATGGCCTTAAAGCCAAGCTAAGCTTCTCACCATAGACAATGTGAACACAATCACATGGAACAGCTCAAAGGGTGGAGCAAAAACAAAACCCATGAACAGTAGGAACAGGATGGAAAGAATAGACGATGGAACCATTGAGATGGAAGAAGCCTTAGCAGTTGGTATCTGATGAAATACTGGACAGGAAAGAAAATAGAGGGAGGGATATCCCTCCAAGGTACCCAGCCTAGGTAATTAGGATACTATAACTACCCAAAGGTTGCACATTTACAGCTCCTGGGAAGATGAGGTTTGCAGATGAGTATTTATGGTCAATACATCAAGTTACCTTTTTTATTTGAAGGACTTTGGTAGTATTATATTATCTTCAGTACACCACAGTCCCCACTGCTCTCTTTGGTTTTAGACCTAGGGTAGTTCACTCATTTATATTTCTTACCTGGCCCCTGTAGGCATTTGAGTTTTGCATTCCCCATGTATTAGTCAGCCAAAGGGGTGCTAATGTGAAATACCAAAAATGGGTTGGTCTTTACAAAGGGTATTTATTTGGGGTAGAAGTCCACAGATACCAGGCCATAAAGCATAAGTTTCTTCCCTCACCAAAGTCCAATGTCACATGTTGGAGCAAGACAGCTGCTGACATTTGCCCAGGGTTCAGGCTTCTTGGATTCCTCTCTTCCCGGGGCTGCGTTTCTCTCCGGGCTTAGCTCCTGTTTCCTCCACAAGGTCAGC
>JAQZBX010059531.1:0-17566 GCA_029593785.1 Cabassous unicinctus
AATAAAAAATATTGTTAAAATGCTTCAGTTTTATTCTCTAGTACAACTAATAATTGACATTATAATCCACATAGACAAAAACTCACAAAGGTCTCCAAAAAGTCCCAAGAGTATAAAGGAGTCTCATACCAAAAAAAGAAATGTGAAAAAAGAGATCAAGTACGACTCGTTTTTGGCAAAACTTCTCTAGTTTTGAAAAACAAAGACACATATACAGTTGTATGTCTCTGCCACTATTGTTTCTAGTACAGTCTCTACCAATCATATTAATTATAACTTTTAATCAAATAACCAGCTTCCATTTAATATAAAACTGGGGTGTATGTAATTCAGAACTTTCTGTCATGCACAGGAATTTTATCAGACTAGCAAACTCATGAAAACACAGAATACAGCATCTTACATCATACACATCCCTTCTTCACCTTTTTAAGTGACAAAAATTAACTTGTTCATTAACATAACTGAAAGATACAGCCTTTATATAGTAATAAAAACAAGAAGTAAAAGTATATAAGGGAACAATGACAAGAATGATGTCTACTCATAAGAAAATTATAGGTCCACAAACAATGAAATGGTATTAGAGGCAGATGATAGACAGAGATAGAAACAGATAGAATAAAATAATTTCAGATTCTGATAATTATTGTAAGGTAAACAAGCAATTAGAATTGAAAGAGGAAACCTGGTGTGTGTGTATAATAGAAATAGTAATGGTAATGGAAATGAAAATAGTGCTATCTCTGAAGTGTTGAAATTACTGAGTCCAGAAAAAATAAGAATGAGCTATTCAAAATGCTACAAGGAACAACGTCCCAAGCAGAGGAAATTACAGAGTTGCTCATCAAAGAATGGGCTTGGCTTTAAGGGGAGTGGAATGAAGACCAGGAAATTGGGGTTAGATGAGTTAGAGCAGGGGTTCTCAACCTTTTTTGTTCTACAGACCCCTTTGTCTGTCAGGTGAAAACCACGGACTCCTTACTCAGTCCACACTGCACTGTGTATTATTTAATAAATATATCTCACCCGAATACCTAAAGAAAATGAAAAAAGAATAAAAAACAACAACAAAACAAAAAACAAACAAACAAAAATCACACCTGTACCAACATGTCCCCACAAGAATAATGTATTTTTTAATTTCAATTCAAACTCATGGACACCTTGTTAAGAACTCCTGGGTTAGAGAAACACAGGTCCAAATCACAGGGGCTTTGAATGCCAGAGTTCAAGTATTATTCTAAATGTAAGGGGACCTTTGAAGAGTTAGAATTTGAGGATGGTGAGTAGTTCTGATTTACTTTTGAAAAGGTTGCTCTTGGCACAATGAAGAAAATGGATTAGAGATATAACAGTAAAAACAAAGATAGCAGAGCAGTGAAATTTGCAGCTATATAATGAAGAGAAGAGGAAATGGATAAAGGGGATTCCACCATTTTTTAGTTTTAATTCCTAACAATATTTCTGTTTTCTCAGTCCATCAAGAATAATTCAGTTAAAAAAGCAGCATATTCTTAAAAGTTTTTTTCAATGCATAATATACTGCATATTAATTTTCAAGCTTCCAGACTCTTAAAATTTTTTATTCTTTATTTTTTTTTAACTAAATTGTGTTTTATTACCAATCCACATTTATTAAACAGATTATAGAAAGTACTCATTTTTTTTTACAAAAATGAAAACTAAACATTATTTATACTTTCTAGTCTAGGAATAAAAATATTATTATGTCTGCAAATTGATAAACATTAGCAAGGCATATTTTGCTATAGTCACAAATACCAGATATGACCATTATCAGCGACTCTTTGGTAAGTTTCAGCTTCTGGAAGGTTAATGCTAAACTATGCCAGGTCCACTCCTTTTCTTTATCTCATGGCAAATGCAGGAATTTCAACAGATGGATTATACTAGACTTCTGCTAGAGACACAAAAAGCAGGTTTACATCTCTATTTAATTCTGGTAGCACCAAAAAATTTAATAACCTCTTCATTGTCACCTCTTAAAACAGGCAATAGAATTGCAAGCAAAAACAGATGGTTCTTATCTTATGCTAAAAAGTGTCAGACCTGAAACCACATGCTCTGTTACCGTAAATTTATAGACACTAAAACACACATGGAGCACTAGAAGATTAGAGTTTCTAATGGGTAATTGGTCAAAGTTTAATAAATTAAAATCATGGTTTTCACTTGTGTGTGTGTGTGATATGGATTCTGAATATCACCAACTTTGAATGGCCTAGAGGATGAGCAGAATATTTTTAATTCATAAATTGTCAGCTGTGCCGGTTCTTCAAAAATGTTATGTTTTTTAAGTATGTTATTTCAGAAATAGAAGACATGTATCTTTATTTGGCTAATGGAAATCCATTGTTTCGAATGGCAAAAAAAATGCATGAGTTCAGTTTTGTGTTTAATACTATGTATGATGCAATTTGACTCATTTGTGAATTTGAGAAGTAGTAAGGTATGGATAGAAAAATTCTGCTATATAGAAAAGTGTTAGGTATTTACATATTAGTGATTTGCAATTTTGAGTTTTTCCATTATGTCACTCTCCCAATTTGTGTGGCTATTTGCATATGTAAAATATGCTTTGTTAATGTGCTTCCCTATTACCTTTGGTACAGCCCATTTAATAGCAGTACTTGATTCTTATTTATACTAAAAATGAATACAACTTAGGGCTCATGGATTAATGAGCAAATTCTTTTGTTTTAATTTAATTTTTTGTATCAATATTACAAATTACTCTGGTGACCCAAGATAATAACTATGAAGACAATAAATTTGCTTTTTATTGTCCGTTGTTATACTCACTCCTTATTTTTGTTCATTCCCCAATCTTGAGCGATCTGGGATGATGTCCATTCTGACTACTTCAGGCTGAGAGGGGATTTAGATATTGTGGGGCAGAGCAAAGGAATCGTTTTGCTTGCAGTTGAAGATACTCCTTGTTTTTTGGAATGGAACTTGTCCATCATCATCATTTTGTTAGTTGTCCATGTCTAGCCTGAAAAACTGGAGAGTATGAGTTGGCTGCAACGCTGCTGTGTTTCAGGGCTCAACTGGCCTATGAACAATCCAAAGGTTTAATTCTCCAAGACATATGTTTAACAGGTACAATGAAAATTATAGGTTTAAAAAAATGAATAGAAGAATTCTGGTTATATTGGATAAATAGATTTTCATATGTTCCCAAATAGGACCAGTCAAGGGGGTATTGATTTCATGGGCCTGATTAGCTTTCTTATGGTGTCTAGACATCTCTAGAGGCTTCAGGAGCACTTTCATTTGAGGCCTTATTTACTGTGGCAGTTTGTGAAATATGTCTGAGACCTGCATAAGTGTAACCTTCAGAATGACTTCTTGACTCACTTTGAAACCTCTTAGCCAAAAATCTCTGTTTTATTTAATATTTTGCTCTTTGGTCAAGGTCTTTTTTCCAAATGCATCACTGATTAATGCTTGGTAATAATCCTTCAATGCCAGGGAGTCTCATCCCCGGGAGTCATGTTCCACATAAGGGGGAAGGTAGTGAATAAATTTGCAGAATTTGGCTTAAAGAGAGACCACATTTGAGTAAAAAGAAAGTTTTCAGGAGGTAACTCATAGGCATTAATTCTAATTAGGCTTAGTTTCATTTTTACAGGAATACGGATCATAAGTACAAGCATTAAGATATAAGGCTTAGCATATTGACCTGTTTTCTTTTATCAGGCAAGCCTTATATATTCCAGAGATTTTTGCCATATTATTTGAGAAAGTAGTAAGGCTTCCCCAGGATAAAAGTTTAATGCTTTGTTAGTTACTGTGTGAGCCTCTATAGATCAAGAAAATCTACCTGTAACAACAAGAATATATTTATATCTCATCAAAGAATGCTTTAAGTGCATTTTCCCCCATACATCACCCCACTATCAATACCCTATACTTGTGATGGACATTTGTTATAGCTCCTGAAAGAACTTCTTATGTTTGGATTATTAACCACAATCATTGGCCACCCCAGAGTTCACTGTGTTATACAAGCCCCGTTTTATCCTCTAGCTTTCCTTCTAACAACATGTATTACCCAAAACTTTCCCTTTCAACCATGTTCACAAACACATTTCAGCATGTTAATTACACTCACAATGTTGTGCCACTATCACCTCCACCCATTTCCAAACTATAACATCAACCTAATTATAAATTCTGCACATATTAAACATTGGCTCACCATTCTCTATACTCATTCTATCTCCTGGTAACCTCTCTTCCAGACTCTACCTCCATGAGTCTGCTCATTATACTTAGCTTATATCAGTGACATCATGGAAGATTAGTCTTTTTGTTTCTGGCTTATTCATTCAACATAAGGTTCTTCAGGTTCACACACATTGCATGTGTCAGTACTTTATTCCTTCTTACAGCTGAATAATATTCCATCATATATACCACATTTTGTTTATCCATTCATCTGTTGATGGACACTTGGGTTGCTAACTTCTTTTGGCAATTGTGAATAATGCCACTAGGAACTTTGGTGTGCATATAACAGTTCATGCTTTCAGTTCTTCCAGATGTATACCTAGTAGAGGGATTGCCAGATGATTTGGCAATTCTAAACTTGGTTTTCCAAGGAACCATCAAACTTTCCTGCACAGTGGCTGCACCATTCTACATTCCCACCACCATTGAATGACTGTTCCTAGTTTTTCATATCCTCTCCAAGACTTGCAGTTTTCTTTTCTCTTTTTAATAGCACAGCCAGTCTAGTTGGTGTGAAATGATATCTCACTGTAGTTTTGTTTGCATTTCCCTAATGGCTAGTGATGTTGAACATTTTTTTCTTGTGCTTTTTAGCCATTGGTATTTATTCTTTGGTAAAGTGTCTGTTCAAGACTTTTGCCACTTTTAACTGGGTTGTTTGCCTTTCTATTATTGAGTTGAAGGATTTCTTTATATATGCTGGATATTAGACCCTTATCAGACAAGTAATTTCAAAATATTTTGTCCAATTGAGTAAGCTGCCTTTTTTTTGACAAGCTCCTTTGAAGCACAAATTTTTAAATTTTGAGGAAGTCCCATTTATTTTTTTCATTCATTTCTCACATTTTGGTTGTAAAGATTATGAAAACATTACCTACCACAAGATCTTGTAGATACTTCTCTACATTATCTTCTATGAGTTTTATGGTCTTGGGGCTTATATTTAGGTCTGTGATCCATCTTGAGCTAATTTTTGTATTAGACATGAAAAACAATCCACTTTCATTCTTTTGGATATGGATATCCAGCTCTCCCAGCAACTTTTGTTGAAGAGACTATTCTTAGTTGAGTGGACTTGGCAGCTTTGTCAAATATCAGTTGGCCGTAGAGGTGTGGGTCTATTTCTGAACTCTCAATTCAGTTCCATTGGTCAATGTGTCTATCTTTGTGCCAATATTATGCAGTTCTGATCACTGTAGCTTTGTAAAGTTCTTGAAAGTAAGGAAATGTGAGTCTGTCAACTTCATTATTCTGTTTCAATACGTTTTTGGCTATTCAGGGCACCTTACACTTCCAAGTAAATTTGAGAATTGGCTTTTCTATTTCTGCAAAAAATGCTGTTGGAATTTTTATTAGAATTGCACTGAATCTATAAATTAATTTAGACAGAATTGACATCTTAATGATATTTGGTCTTCCAACCCATCAACATGGAATGTCCTTCCATTTATTTAGGTCCTCTTTGATTCTTTGAACAATGTTGTGTAGTTTTCTGGGTACAAGTCCTTTACATCCTTAGTTAAATTTATTCCTAGATATCTGATTCTTTTAGTTGCTATTGTAAATGGAATTTATTTCTTGATTTCCTTCTCACATTGCTCATTCCTAGTGTATAGAGACACTACTGATTTTTGCATGTGATCTTATATACCACCACTTTACTGAACTCATTCATTAGCTCCAGTAGCTTTGTTGTAGATTTTTCAGGGCATTCTATATATAGGATCATTTCATCTGCAAATAGGGAAAGTAATACTTCTCCCTTTCCAATGTGGATAACTTTTATTTCTTTTTCATGCCTATCTGCTCTAGCAAGAACTTTTAACACAATGTTGAATAAGAGTGGTGACAGTGGGCATCCTTGTCATATTCCAGATCTTTAAGGGAAAATTTTTAGCCTTTCACCTATGAATATGATATTAGCTATGGTTGTTTTTTATATGCTCTTTATCATGTTGAGGATATTTCCTTCTATTCTTAGGATTCTGAGTGTTTTTATCAAGAAAGGATTCTAGATTTCATCAAATGCTTTTTCTGTGTCACTGAGATGATACTGTTCTTAACCTTTTTTGTACCACGGACCCTTTGGCAGTCAGGTGAAAATCGCAGACCACTTACTAAGTCCACACTATACTTTTATTTAATAAATATATCACACCTGTACCAACATGCCCCACAAGGATAATGTTTTTTTTTTTTTTAATTTCAATTCAAGCTCACAGACCCCTTGTTAAGAACCTCTGCTCTAGAAACACACAAACAACCTACACTGACCCTAGAAGAAACAGAAGACCTCAACAAACCAATCACAAATTCTGAGATTTGAACCACTCACCAAAAAACCTCTAACAAAGGAAAGCCCAGGACCAGATGATTTCACAGATAAATTATACCAATCATTCTGAAAAGAACTAATACCAATCCTACTCAAACTCTTCCAAAAAAATGAATATGAGGGAATTCTATCTAACTCATTTTGTTAAGCCATCATCCTAATACCAAAGACACATGAAGATGCTACAAGATAATTATAGACCATTTTTTTCTAATGAACTTAGATTTAAAAATTATCAATAAAATACTTACATTGAATCCAACAACAAATCAAGCACATTATATACCATGATGAAGTGGGTTTTATCCCAGGTATGCAAAGATGGTTCTACGTAAGAAAATCAATTAATGTAATCTGCTACATTAACAAAATGATACCTGGTTCCACTTACTCTTAATCTAATTTCCTGTGTTTAAGTGAAAAAAATAAAAGGAAAAAAGAGAAAGAAAGAGGAAAAGGAAAATGAAAAGAAAAAGAGGAAAAGGAAAAAAAGAAAAGGAAGAAGATAAAAGAAAAACCAGCCTCCCTCTCAGGCCACTAGCAACTAACTAAGTTCCTTCTTGCTGGTTGTATGTGCCTACCTATCACTCCATGACCTCACTGCTCCCCAGGTTCCCAGAAGAAGAGAGAAACTAAAACAAAGAACCCAGTTCTTCCTCTCAGGCCTCTGGCTGGGTAGCCCGTTTTCAGCCCCCTAGCTTGATTGCCTTTCAGCCCGACTCCTCCGGTGCTCAGCTGGGCCTCCCCTCAATAACACCTGCTCCAATTTCCTTGTGGCCCCACAACTTCCCCTCTGCCCAGCAAGCCTGACTGTCTTTCTACCACTTCTGGAGAAAGAATACAGCCTGCCATTCCTTATTCCACCATCTAGGATCTAACCAGCAAATTACTTTCTTTTGAATTCTTTCAGCAATAAGGACAAACTTTTGAATATTTCAGAAAAAGGTGCATAATAAATACTTCAGGTTTATATTCACTTAATTTGTATTACCTCAGAGAAAAACAAATACAGTTTTGCAGTTGGAAACTGTGGTATTAGGGTTTACAGGTATGGATGAATTCATTTTCCTCTGATATTTTTTCATAAGAAAATAAATACTCATTTTTTTCAGTTTATGAATTAATTAAAATAATTCTTTTGCAAATATGTAGTAAAATTTACAAAATAAAATTTCTGTATAAAATATTACCTTTTAAACTTGTATAGAAATAATTATTGAGGATTGAATCACATCCCCCACAAAAGGCATATTCAGGTCCCAACCTCTGGTCCTGAGGGTATGAATCCCTTTGTCAATAGGACCTTTGATGAAGTTAATACATCCTCAAACTGAGTGAATGTGGACTTTAATCCAATATGACTGAAATTCTTATAAGCAAAGGAAATTGGACATGGAAAGAGAGGCAGCCAGAAGTTGGAAGGAACCCAGAAGAGAAAGGAGAAGATGTTGACTTATTCATTGCCATGTGACAGAAAACCCAAGGAACTCCAAAGATAGTGGGCCAGCCAGAAGATCTGGGAGGAAGCAAGCTTTCTAGCCTCTGAAACCATGAGCCAATACATTCCTCTTGTTAAGTCAACCCGTTATATGGTACTTATTTTAACAGCCAGAAAACTTAAACATCTAAGCATACAAAAAATCAAAGCCATCTAAAATCAATTAAGTAAACAAAGAGTAAATGTATTATCTCCATAGAAAATTTCCATTAAAACTCCAGAATAATTTTAATTTTAAAATGATTTTAGGAAAATTCAAGATTGCATTGCATTTTTAGACATCACTTCTAAAGCTAACATTCTAGCTAGGGGAATAACACATAATGTTTTATAAATTACTTATTTCATGAGAAGTTTTAGTAATTATCACATTATCCTGTGGTACTAGGAGACATACTACTCAGGAATAACTTTTCTGAAGAAAAGTCTTTATAAGATTAAAATTTGAACAGGATAATCAGATTTGAATAGTTTACAGCACCATTAATTTGATTTCTTATAAATAAATAAAAAAAATCAGTGGTGTTGAACTGTTTCATTTTATATATTGGCTCCAACAGCAAGAACCACAACAGTTGAATTCCTTACTTTATAAAGCTAAATTAGATTTTTGTCAATAATTCAAAACATTCCACACTGAGAAGAAAATGTGGTATACTATCACTACTTTTGTATTTGATTATCTTTAAATGCCATTGAGAATTGGAAATTATCCCTGGTACTGGTTGAAGTTGCAAACTTTATATAAGAGAATCTCACATATAATACTAAAATATATTTAATTATAGGATTTAACTGCCAGGTTCTGTCTTATTCCTTGGGACTGCATTTCTCCTCTCACTAAAATTGGAAACATTTGACTTTTACCATTTGGCTTAGGCACACTCAGCTCCCTATTTAAATCTTACCTACACTCAAAGAATTTAAATGGTTATAGCCTAACATTGCAGAACTGAGCCTTTTTAGCCTTATATTTTCTAGCTCAACTTGAAACTAGTACCTTAGTTCTGGTAAATGGGTTTCTATCCCATGAGTAAGTACTAACATGTACAACAGTACTGGTAATTAGCTTTCTGATATGGTTCTCTGTTTTTAATCTTAGCATAAATCTCCAACTTAAAAAAAAATCTGCTGGCAAAGTGGCAAATAAAGAACAAATCTGGTCGACTTGAGATGTCTTTATAATATTTATTCCTAATGATTCACCATACCATTGATAAAATTCAAATTTAAAGTAAATTTCTATATTTTGATTAAATGCTGGCATCAAATTATAAGGAGAGACAGAAAAGATTAGGCTAGAGTGAAAATAGATTTTATGAGAAATGTCACTAAACCTTCCAAACTATAGGAAAGTACATATAAACATTAAAGATTTCTGGAATCCTATATGGCAGGGATTATGTTGTAATTACTACATTCCTAAAGTATATCTTTAAGATCATGAAAATATGCACTACTAACACAGCACTTTAAAAATTGGACAAGCAGGGTAAAAATTAATTATGAAATCTTTAGACAAATTATTATAATTAAAACAATATTTTCATTCCCATCAGCATCCAGCAGCAGGTTTTCAGTCATCAAGTCCCTGTGTGAAATACACTTTTGGTGGCAACACTGCAGAGCAGATACTGCTTGATGAAATTTCTCTTGGGCTTTTGGTTCTTACAGAGGGCCTTAAGCCACAAGGTATTCAAAGAGCTCCCCTCCACTAGTACACTCCATAATGAGATAGTTTTCTGTCATTCTCAATGACTTCAAATAATTTGATTATATTTGAATATAAAGAATAAAGAAAAGAAAATCTGGGAAAAAAGAATAAGGACAAAAAGAAAAAAATGATAATAGACAAAATAAACAAATAATCCACAAGAATGAGAAATAACCAAGTCAAGATCAGTCCTAATCACACAGGTCACCAGCAACAGCTTTCTGGGTTAGTGGGCTACAAATCTAAGAATGAAGGACTTACACAGGGTCTTGGAGTTCCATGACAATGGCTCCTTGTGAAGTCATCACAAGAAATGGACCAATCAAGGCTATGGATTATCCTCAGTGTTTTCCCCTCAATTTTTGGTCTCAAAAACCCTCTACACTTTTAACAAAAATATTGAGGATTCCAAAGACCTTTGTGTTTATGTGGGTTATAGTTGTCTATGTTTCCCTTATCAGAAATTAAAACCTAGAATTGCCCAAATGGCTTCTACATTTTCAGTTTGAAAACCTGTTATAATATGTGGCTTTGAAAGAGCTCATAATGTCAACATTGAAAATATTCAATTCCTTTTTCTGTAACTCTGCCTGATTAGACTCAAAATAATACCACAACTAAAGTGATATCATGGTTCTATATGAAAATATTCTGTTGCTTAAAGCATAATAAGGTACATTATTAGCATCTAAAATTCTGAGGTAAAGATAATTCATCATATTTTCATTTCTTTACAGTTTTGCCCAGTTTCACTGGAGGAGGTTTATACCTTCCAAACGCTAGAGATCTCACTGATATATCTTTTTTCCTATCTTTAAATGTAGAGAGTGAAGCTGTGCATAAGAAAGCAAGTCCTCTACCCTTTCTTCTTTAAGTAAACAATCTATGTGCTCTTTGTCCCTCTTATTCAACAGGGCGGTAGTGTCTGGGAGGTGGACATGGCATTGATACCTCATGGGAGGAAATGGAGAAGTCCTTACATGATTTTAAAAATTTCTTTGAAATATAGTATAGCTATGCCATTTAATTTTGTAAGCCTTAAATCTTCTGTATCCCTCAATTCTTCCATTACTGCCTACTTTCATACTGATTTGATTTTTTTGTAGTGAACCATTTTTAGTCCCTTCTCATTTCTTTCTGTGTATATTTTTTCAGATGTTTGTTTTTTGTTTATATGGGGTTAAATTTAACATCTTAAATCTATAAAAATCAAGTTTGTTTTGATAGCAACTTATCTTCAACTGTGTCATGTTCTCTAGGGAAACAGAACTGACAGGAGATATCTGTAAATATTATCAGATTTTATAAAATTGTTACACATGACCTTGTGGATGCACAAGTCTAAATTCTGTAGGGCAGGCTGCAAGCCTGGAACTTCAATGAAGGTTCTCAATGAACTAGTTCCCCAGAAGAAGCTGTCTGTCTGAAGTAGAGATGGGAATTCTCTCATTGACTGCTGAAATCACTTCTCCTTTAAGGCCTTCTTCAACTGATTGGATGAGACATCTCTCATGGCTGAAGGCAGTCTCCTCAGTTGATTGTAGATGTGGTCAGCAATAGATGCAATCAACTCACTGATGATTTAAGCCCACAAAATGTCCTCACAGTAACAATAAGGTCGCTGCTTGCTTGACTGAAAACCTGGGCACCAGTACCTGGCCAAGTTGACTCATGAACCTAAACATCATAAACTGGATATAAAATTCTTGGTTGGCAATTACTTTCTTTCAAGACTTGAAATATTTCACCCCACTGCCTTTTGCCTTTTTGCCTCCTTGCTTTCTGATGTAAAACCAGCACTAAATCTTATTGGGGTTCCCTTGTATGAGACATGTTGTTTATGTTTTGGAGCTTTCAGAATTCTCTTTTGGTCTTTGGCAATCACCAGACTCATTATAATGTATATGGACATTTAAATTTCATCCTGTTTGGGGTTCTTGAATGTGTATATTCATGTCTCTTGTTAAATTTGAGAAGTTTTATGCCACTATTTCTTTGAATATAAATTATGCTCCTTTCTCTCTTCTCCTTCTGTGACTTCCAAAGTGTGTATTGGTATGCTTGGCGGTGTCTCTCAGATCTCTTAGGTTCTGTTCACTTTTCTTCATTCTTCTTCTTTTCTGATCCTTTTCTGGAATCATTTCAATTGTCTTATCTTCAAGTTCACTGATTCTTTCTTCTGCAGCTCCACTCTGCTGTTGAAACACTCCTAAGGAATGTTTTGTTTCATTTATTATGGTCTTCAACTCCAGCATTTGTTTTGATACTTTTAATAAATTCTATTCCTTTAAAAATATGATATTTTAAAAAATTAATGACCTTAGTTTTACAAATGCAAACAGAAAAACACATATAGTTAAAAGTAAATCACCATCCTCTTCTTGAACTTTAGCAAACTGGTTCTCAATTCCTTATTAGGGCAACCATAATTTCTGTATATATAAACCTACCATATTTTTGTAGTTGGCTGCATTGTGTCCACTGTATAAAGAAACCACTATTCATTAAATCATTCCTCTTGTGTAGGCCATTTAAATTCCTTCCAGTCTTTATTGAAAAAATATTTTTGATTATATGCCTTTGTCCACATGCACAACCATAGCTATAGAGCAAATGTTTAGAAGTAATTTACTAGATCAAAAGTTATATGTATTTAAAATTTAAAAGAGTGAGTAATTGGGAAACAGTCCATAAAATTAGTGCTCACAAAAACATTACCTTTGAAATAACACTTTTTGAAGGGTATTGAGGATGGAATCTCCATTGCATGAGGTGTAAAAATGAATAGAAAATGAGTTGTGAGACAGCAGAGATTTCAGGCAACTTTTACAAGAAGTTCTTCATTGGTGAGAGGAAGAAAGTATAGAAAAGTTTGAACAAATCCTTTATACATTTTAAATATGAGACAACATAAATATTTTTTAGTTGTGAGGTATTAAAAATGGAAAGGAAGAGAGAAAATAGAAGACATCTTTTCCATGAATGAAAATCACAAGAATTTCCATTCATTATATATTTTAGCATCAATAGGTGCATTAGTCTCCTCTTGCTGCTGTAACAAATTACCACAAACTTAGTGGTTAAAAATAACATGATTTAGTATATTACAATTCTCATATTCAGTAATCTAAAATGGGCTGGAAAGACTTCATTCCTTCTTCCTGAAGGAGCATGTCTGCTAGCCTTTTCTAGTTTCTAGAGACTTTACACATTTCTTGGCTCTGATTCCTTCTGCATCTTCAAAGCCAGCTGCATAGCATCTTCCAATGTCTCCCACATTCCCTGATCTCTGCTTCCATCATCATATCTCTTTCTCTGACTCTGACACTCCTGAATCCCTCTTATGATTGTATTGAGGACATCTGATTAATCCAGCATAATCTCCCCATCTCAAAATCCTTAACTTAATCACATCTGTGGAGTTCTTTTTTGCCATATAAGATAATGTATTAACATATTCACAGGTTTTAGAGATTAAGGCATAAGGCATGGACCTCTTTGAGGGGTAGGAGGGGAGGGCATTGTTCTTCCTACAACAAAATGAGTTTAGACTTACACATGAAATTTAAAAGATGGTCATGTATGTTTCTAAATAATAAAGTTAGAATATCCAAGAGAGGGCTATAATAAAAAATATATTGGGGTAATTTTCATAGACTCAAATTATTATATAACTTTGAAATAGCATAATCCCATTTATATTAGTGTTTGATTTGTGTTTACCAACAGAGAAGAACTAGTGTCCCTACTGTATGATTTAGAAAATTTTTGTCCTATTTTCCATATTTATTCCTCTCACTATTATACCAAACAGGGTAAAATAAAAATAATTTTCTTCTAGGAACTCTGCCTTTGGATACAGAATTGTATTGGCAATAAGGACAATTGTAAAAAAAAAAAAAACAAAAAAAAAACTGTGTTAAGGATGTAAATATAACTAGTTTTATAGTGCAGTAAGTTGTGGTGTTTACCTTGGACCATAAATTTTGGGGAACCTGGCATTACCATCCCACCTTACACATACTCAAAAAGTTGTATAAAATTTTATGATTTGTTTTTCTTTTAGGTAAGGGCAACATAGCATACCAAGTCATTAACTCTCACATAGTACCTTTGGTACCAAACATCATTCTCCGTGTGAATGTTCTCCTCTAGCTATAATAATGGACCACATTATCCTTTGTGTGACTTCTTCTTGCTCGCTGGACTTACTTTAAATTTTATTTAAAGTTTTTATGTCAGTTGTTTTTTTAACCACTATTCATTTTAGATCCCTTCCCTCCTCTGACTCCATGGTGATTTGTTTAAATCAATTTTTTGTTTCTTTTCTTTAGCAACCTCCACAAGGTGTCTCTGAACATCTGTGCTTTCTTCACTGTTGAAACTCTGTTTGCAACAGGAATTTTTACATTTATTTAATATGAATAACACACAAGGCATGCCCTAAGCTGTGCTGCCACATTGACAGAGCCTACATTTTGCCAGTGAAGATCTCAGGATCTAGTGGTTTCATAGTTCTGTATTTTGACGTTTTTTCCCCTTTACCTCACCATCACTGGTGTTCTCTTACAACTTTTCTCCTTTCTCCTCTGATTTAATTCCCTCCAAGTATAAGATATTAGATATTTCATTATACTAGGTTTTAGAAATTTCTCCTTGTTCCCTTCTCTCCCTCCTTCCCTCCCTTCTTTCTTCCTTTCAGCAAGTAACTTTGAGTACCTAGTACTGTAAAAACAAAAACAAACAACAAACAAAAAAATACGGTAAACTTCAAATCTACTTATTTAAATCTTAACATGTGAGCTTTTATCCTGTTTTCTATCTAAAGATGTCTACAGGTTATAGCCATTTTAATTTCTCTAATGAGAAACTCTCAAAACTGAGGTGAATTTAGTATAGTGGAAAACCTTTAAGGCAGATAATGAACATGAATGACTGGAAAAGCAAGAAATGCCACCCCAGTTAAGTAGGTTGCTCACGAAAATAGGACAGAGACAAAATCACCTACTCATTTGCCTTTTATTCAAACTACTTATTGAATTTGAGAACTTTATTCAATGCTTAATAGTATTCCTATGCACTAACTTTTCAGATTCTGAAATGATTTAACATGCTATTGAAAAACTAAGTTTAGGGACATCAATGAATAAATCAGAGAAAAGGGCCATTTGATGGATAAACATGGACAAGTGGGAAGTCTTCAGATTTAGTATGGTAAGATGGGAGTGTGAATTTGAAATGATAGAAGTGGTGATTTCCAGAGTTATATATTAATGTATAGATTTTGAAGAATGACAAAGAATGCTCAGCTTCACCATGAACAATAAAAACAGAATAAATAAATATCTCAACAAACTGATAGTTGTCAGGGTTGGAAACATTGAACTATTTGGATGGCCAGTGAGGGTTTTAAAACTTGGACACAGTCCAAGGTATTCTCCTTCAATATTCATGAATACACTCTTTCATTTACTCAACAACAAAATATTGTAGGAGCTATATAACTATAATCTGTAGCAATTTTAATTATTGAAATAATTGAAAATGATTGATTTAATTATTCTGTAAAAATCAATTAAAGGGGACATTTCCATGTTATTTGCACTTTAAATTCAAATTTTTCCTTTGGAAACAAATGTAAAGGCAGATATTGAAAGAAACTTTTGTGATATAATCTAAGTGTTAGCTTAATTTTTCTATTTCTGCAATTACATTTTTAGTGGAAAAGTAACTCCAGTCATATGGCAATGTCTTGGAATACTTTGTGTTTTCAATGACTGGTTTCCAGAAATTTAGAATAAAAAGAGGCAATTTGAAAAATACTGTACTATACAAACACAGATTTGCTTAAAATTGTAGGCACTGATTCATAAGCATATTTACCTCTCTGAGAGATGCAACAGGAAGTCATTGTTCTTGTGGGTGTTGCTACCTTGGAGCCTTTTGTTCCAGTAAATTTTTAAAAGATCCACGAGGAGAAGAGTTCTGGGGCAGACCAAGAAACTTTGCGGGACTCAGAAGGACCGAGTTGTCAAGGCACCACCTGCTCTCAGTTGCTGCATCTGATCATCTCTTCCACTGCCAAGAGGAGTGAACTGTGAGCATCTCCCATTGCAGCTACTCCTCGGAGCCAAGAGCATGGAAGCAGAGTGCAAGAGACCTCCAGACCTCAGCGCAACCTCTTCCTGCTTCCCGAACCACAAGGACACATTTGAACAAGTACCCTCCTATGGACTCTCAGCTGAGGTCAAGAACAAGGTTGAGTCCAAGTATGGTCATCAAGCAGAAGAAGATCACAGTTGGAGAGAAGAGGTGACGGCATGAGAATTGGCACCAACTTTCAGCTGGGCTTGAAAGATGGCATAATCTTCTTGCAAACTCATAAACAATCTACAGGCAGGTTCAGTGAAGAAGGTCAACGAGTCCTCGTTAAACTGGTCTCAGTTGAAGAATATGGCAACATTATTATAGCTATTCAGGCTTATGGTATGAAACCACATGGCATTGGAAGCAAATGATCTTTTTGAGAATGGAAATATGACCTAGGTTCAGACTATGCTTGTGGCTTTCGCAAGTCTGGCTAAGACAAAGGGATTCTATACAACTATTGACATTGGAGTTAAGTATTCAGAAAAAACAAGACGTTTTGATGTGGGAAAATTAAAAGCTGACCTAAGTGTAATTGGCTTGCAGATGGGAACCAACAAATTTGCCAGCCAAGTAGGTATGAAAGCCTTTGGACTAGGAGGCTTCTTTATGATCCCAAGAGCCAAACTGGCAAATCGCTTTCAGCAGACCACAATTAGTCTGCAAATGGGCAATAACAAAGGAGCCAGCCAGGTAGGAATGTTAGCCCCAGGTACAAGAAGAGACATCTACGATCAGGAGCTAACACAACAACCCGTGGAAAACTCGACTATTTCTCTACAGATGGGTTCCAACTAAGTTGCTTACCAGAAAAGAATGAGTATGTATGGGCTTGAGCGGCAAGTACATGATCCCCGATACTGTGTTGTTCCAACAGAATCCTTCATTCACAATGCAAGCCAAGAAACAGGACAAATGGGTGGGAAATCAGTGATAGAGATTATAAGGCAGAACACCAGATGAATGTCCTGGTAGTACCAAGATGGCTACCACAAAGATTATCAATATGGGGACCAAGGTATTGATTATTAGATACACAAAGAGGAACTCAGTATTTAGCCCACTATTTTTTTTTTTTAAAGATTTATTTATTTATCCCCCCCTTGCTGCTTGTGTTCGCTGTGTCCATTCGCTGTGTGTTTTTTTTCCGTGTCTGCTTATCTCCCTCCTGCTGTGAGGTCCTGCTGCATCAGCCCACCTCGCCGCGGGGGCCGGCCTACTCTCACAAGGAGGCCCCGGGAAGCAAACCGGGGGCCTCCCACATGGTAAACGGGGCCTCTATCAATTGAGCCACACCCGCCTCCTGCTGTGAGGTCTTGCTGCATCAGCCTACCCCACTGTGCAGGCCGAGGGCCAGACTGTCCTCACAAGGAGGCCCCGGGAAGCGAACCCGGGGCCTCCCATATGGTAAACGGGAGCTCCATCGATTGAGCCACACCTGCTTCCCAAGTCCACTTTTTATTCAGTGAAAACCAAGCTAGCCTTGAGAAATTTTTATCTTGTTTTGCTAAAATATCATTATACCTATTGTATCTAAAAGAAATATTGCTGTATGTACATTCTTTTTTCCCTTTTTCCCTTTCCTGTCTCTTCCCTAAGTAATTACCTTTTA
>JAQZBX010059532.1:0-17501 GCA_029593785.1 Cabassous unicinctus
GGAAGCGAACCCGGGGCCTCTCATATGGTAAACGGGTGCTCTATCCATTGCGCTACACCTGCTTCCTGCCGTGAGGTTGCTGCATCAGCCCACCGCACCGCTCAGGCCGGCATGCCCTCACAAGGAGGCCTCGGGACGCGAACCCAGGCCTCCCATATGGTAAACGGGGGCTCTATCCACTGAGCCACACCCGCTTCCCAAGCTGTGTTACTTTTCTATTCAAGATTTCAAATTCTTCTTTGTGCTCACTCAATGTCTTCTTGATGTCATTTATCTCTTTAACCATATTGTCTTTCAACTCATTAATTTGATTTTGGAAATTTGTGTGCACTTCACTAATTAGTTCTCTCAAATCCTGCATCTCTTCTGGGGCTCTGATATGTTCCTTTTCTTGGGCCATAGCTTCCATTTTTAGTATGGCTCATAATTTTTTGCTGATGTCTAGGCATCTCATTGGGATGATAACTTAGGTGCTCAATTTCTTTCTCTTTCATAGGGATTTATTGGTGAGAGACTGTGTGTTACTGCTGCTCTTTGATTCTTGGTTTGACCTGGATCATTAGGATTGTCCCTGACAGTTGCTCAAATGGGATCTAGATGCAGTAATGGGTTGCAGAGCTGTTTCGTAGGTCCTTGGGGAGGGAGGTTATAAAGGTCGGAAAAAGCCTCTCTAATTTAATTTTAGTTTTTTCACATTCACTTCCTTGTTCTGGCAGCAGATGTCACTCTTCGGCAGCCCTCTCAGTTCAACGTCTGGTTGGAGTGTGTTGCTGCAACACTGATCAATGTGATAGAGGTTCCTGCCTGGAGGCTAAGAGCCTTGTAATTCAAACTTTCTCAGAGACAGTTCTCCAGCTTTCTCTGGCAGTCCCCCTCCCTTTTCCCAGGAAGGAACTAATTCCACTCCCTTCTGTGTCCTCAACAATCAGTCACAGTTAATAGAGAAGGAGATTGGGAGGGTCTTATCTCTTTAGCCCCTTGCAGGCTTCCAAGGCAAACAATGGTGCAGCCCCACCTGGCCTGAAGGGCTCATGGGGCACAGCAGACTAAATTTGTGGGTCAAAAGCTGAGTCGGCCTTAGACTGTGTCCTTTTCTCTCCCCTTTCCTGGGGAGGTGCACCCTCAACAATCAGCCCTGCCTAGAGGAGAGAGAGATTGTGAGGGCCAGATCTCTCCAGTCCTGTGCCTCTCCCAGGGCAAACAATGGTGTCCTCCCACTTGGCCTGGAAGGGCTGGTGGGACTCAGGAGACCAAATTTGTGGGTCAAAAGCTGAGTCAGCCTTAGGCTGTATCCCTCTCTCTCCCCTTTCCTGGGGCGGTGGATCCCTGGGGCCCCCTTTATCTGTAGCTCACTCAGAGGCTTAAGAATGCTAAAGTGTCTTTAGTGTGTGGGGGAGTGCTGGCAGTAGCAGCTGCTGGTTTCAACTCAGTTTTCCTGTTGTCATGATTCCCCTCCTTGGTCCTTCTGTATTCTATGCAGTGTCCAACCTTCGCCTGGTGTCCTAAACCCTAGAAGATATTTTTCCAGGGCATTTCAACCTGTCCTCTAGCTACTTTTCTGGCAGAGGAGAGAGTACTGTGTCTTTCTAGTCCACCATCTTTTCGGAAGTCTCTCCTTTCCTTTTTGAGACTCCAATTACATGTGTGTTAGATCCTCTATGCTTCTTATCTCTCTCATACTTTTTTTTCCCCCTATTCTTTTTTCCTTCCATGCTTCAATTTAAATATTTTCTATTACTATCTTTGAGTCTAGACTGGTACTACAATAATTCAGAGTTCGAAATTCAGATATTATAGCTTGCATTTCTAGAATGCCAATTTTATTCTTTTTCATAGATTCAAATCATCTGTTGAAGTATTCTGTCCTTTCATTCATCTTTTCCTCTCAGCTCTTTAACATATTATGTTTTTTTTTTTTTAAGTACTGGGGCTGGGAATTGAACCTGGGACATCGTATGTGAGAAGTCAGTGCCCAACCACTGAGCCACATCGGCTCCCCTGAGTTGGTGTTTTCTTTTGTTTGCTTGTGGCTTGTTTTGTTGTTGCTGTTTGTTTTTAGGAGGCACCAGGGACTGAACCTGGGACCTCCCATGTGGGAAGCACACACTTAACTGCTTGAGCCACATCTACTCCCTTAATTATGGTTATTTTGAAGTTCTTGTCTGATAACTCCAATATCTGCATCATCTCTTTTATTGTTTTATCTCATGGTGATTGGTCATTAAATTTTTTTTTCGCATGTCCAGGGATTTTTATTTTTATTTTTTGTATGCTGGTTAATGGTTAATACAGTAAAGAAGCTTTAGATTATGTTACATTCTTCTAAGTATTGAATCTTGTTCTGCCAGCAAGTCTAAGTTGAGCCCTTACTCCTTTTGTGTAGCACTACTAGGCCATGATTCTTAATCCTTGGATGTAGCCTTTCTGGGGTTTCCACTAAGTGCCTAGGCATTTATGATATTTTCTCCATTCTGCCAGGGCCTAACCTCTCATGTCTCCCCATTATTGTGCAACCTCTGAAACCTCTGTTCAGCTCTCAGCCTTCCAGCAACTGTTCTCTACTAGGAATCCTGGAGTTTTGTCCTGTATAACCACATCTTTTTATGCAATTTTGGAGAGTTCCTTCTCTGTAGCTTCCTCCTCTAAGAGACCCTACCTTCTAAACCCAGCTGTGTTAGCAGTCCTGAACTCTATTTCTGTTTCCTTTGCTCACAGACACACTGCCCTCTGCTTGGGTTCTATATCCCTGTGCTGGGATGAAAGTGAGGCTTATCTCATGTGCTTCCCTTTTTTGAAGCATAACAATCCTCCTTTGATTGCTGTACAGTGTCTGCAAATTGTTGTTTTATATAATTTGCCTTGCTTTTATAGTTGTTTACAGCAGGATGGTAAATCCAATGCCAATTGGTCAATCAAGTCAGAAGTGGAAGTGGATTTATTTTTTAAAAGGACTGAATTTAAGGAACCAATGTTTTTCCTCTTCTCCAGCTGTAGTGCAAGGCCAAACATAAGGAGCGTTTTACCAAATGCTCTCACTCAAATACAGACTTTAAATTGAATGTCTTATATTTTTATAGGGTTCTATCTTTTATTTTCATGCCTCCCATTAAACATTTAATAGCTTAATAAAATATACTCAACCTAATCTTTGCTCACCTTTCATATAATTGGAGTAAAGCTAAAATAGTTTACATACTGATTTTCATACTAATAAACCATAACAAAAAATAGATTTCCTAGGTCAAAGATGGAACATCGATGTGAAAGTTCTCAGATTCCTTTTGTTTATGTATTTAAGAGTACAATACATGCATTTTGTTATCCCATTTCTTCTTGCTTTCAGATGAATGCAAAACCGGAAGGAATAAAAGTTGCATACCTTAACTTAAACTGGTAAAGAGACAAAATTAGAGTTAGGGAGCTCTGTAATTCCCATCTTCCCTACAAATTGCCTTTCAAGACAATTCAATTCCTGGGTAGGAGCCTAAAATAAAAGACAAGACAATTTCTGGGTAGGAGCCTAAAATAAAACTTTCATAGTAGAAAAGCTTCTGTTATGGTAATAGAAACCAGAATTTATTTTTGTTTCCCTCATGTTGGAAAGAATAAAGAAGTTACTTAGCAATCCCAATTACCCAAATACCCCATATTGTTATTTACTTGTCATTAAAGATCAAAGTTATTTAAGTCTTTCAAAGGGACTTTTAAAAGCAGGGTGCCTACTATGTTCAAAGCATTTATTTAATCATTAAATATATATGGAATATTAATGTTCAATGGATAGTTAACAAAAATGATGCAAACACTGTTCTTCAAGAGAGGGGTAAATAAATATAGTATATGGAAGTAAGTGGTCATTTGCAACCCTTTTACACTGTTATGAAAATTCAAAGAGAAGAAAGACCTTATTTGTTTGGATAGGTAGGATGGATTATAAAATATTTTATGGAGGCACTGGCATCAAATTTGATCTTAAATTTTGGATAGGATTTTGACTGGTGGGGAAAAAAAGAAGAGGGTGTGTAAGGTGGAAGAATCATAAAGTCAAAGACAGAAAAGAAAAGAGAATAGCAGAGGGTCTAATTTGCCTGGAAATTAGAAATAAGACTGAAAGGGTACTATGAGGTCTCTTTGATGGAAACCGAAATGCCAGGTGGAGGAGAGCAGACCACAGGAAACCAGAAGCTGCTATTGGTTGGAGGAACACTGTGACTGGGGCTGTGCTTAAGAAACAATTCATCTGGCCATGAGAGGCCACTGGGACCTCAAGACCAGGACTGGTCCATAGAAAAGTTTCCAATTATCGGAGGAGAAAAACTACCACAATGTAGTGACTTTTCATAAAATTAAATTTATTTAATGTGAAGGACTATCCTATACCCTGTGGTTGGGTCCTCCCTACATTACCATATTTAAAATAGTCTATAGAGAAATAAATGATAGTTTTTAAGAATGTTTTTATCTGGCAAAATTACAAGTTGGCCATCCTATGTTAGTCCTGAAAACATTTTTTTGAAATGTTACTGGTTTGGAAAACAGAAGCTGGGAAATAGTGGTGTATTAGTCAGCCAAAGGGGTGCTGATGCAAAATACCAGAAATCTGTTGGCTTTTATAAAGGGTATTTATTTGGGGTAGAAGCTTACAGTTACCAGGCCATAAAGCGTTAAGTTACTTCCCTCACCAAAGTCTGTTGCCATGTATTGGAGCAAGATGGCTGCCAATGTTCAGCCTTCCTCTTTTTCTTAACGCCCCATGGTCAGGCTCTCTACCCTTTGTCTCTCTCCCCAGGGCTTGATTCTCTCCAGGCTCAGCTGCTTTGTTCTCTCCACAAGGCCAGCTGTGAACTCTCAGGCAAATGGCTCATCTCTTTTCCCAGGGCCTTCTCTCCTTCTTTACGACCAAGCTCCTGTGTGCCTCCTTCCTGGTGCTCCAGCTCAAAAACTCCCAGTTCTGTCCTTTGCCATGTCTTTTCTCTGTGAGTCCCCACCCACCAAGGAGTGGGGTCTCAATGCTCTACTGACACGGCCCAATCAAAGTCCTAATCATAATTTTAAAAATTAAAAGGGATACCTCTGACAGTTTACAAACATAATCCAATAACTATTTTTGGAATTCATAAACAATGCCAAACTGCTACAAGTGGTATAGTCAATTAAAGCATGAGAGAGATTGGAGCTGGTGCAAGCACTCTTGTATTAGAGTGGTGGAAGTGGTGAAGGAGGAAAAGACATTTGGGAAAACTTAGAGGATGAGCCAACCATTTGGGTATAGAGTCATTAGAGAGGACAATTCCGATGTACCATAAATAAAAACAGGGGTCAAGAAGATGATGGTAGTTTTGTGGAGGCAGTATAGGCAGAGGCTGGCAGGGAAGATTATTTTGGTTTGGGAAATGTGTGGATGTTCCTATGGGACAGCAGTTTGAGAATGTCCAATGAGTATAAGGACTGTCTGGAGCTCAGGATGGGGCTCCTTTAATAAGAGACCACAGAGATTTGTTTTCCATCTACTATGAGCCAAGCACTAAGTTTGGGTGAAAGAGATATATCTATACTTATCATCTATAGACTTCCTTACAGCCATCTTTTCTTCATTAAGAAATTCTTATTTAATATTTTTTTCATGCTTTTTAATGGTACCTTCTGGGAACATGTAATTCAAAAATATATTACAACTATAGCATAAATATTCAAAATTTACAGTTGGTCCATAGGATCATAAATGAAAAGAAAATAAGATTGAATAAAATTAATAGTGTATTAGTTAGTACAGGTTATGCTACAGTAACAAATCCAACTGTGTAATGGCACATCAAAATAAAAATTTCTATCTTGGTCACAGTTTATCTCTTAATGTACAGGTGAACAAGTTGGTGGAACAGCTCTTCTTAGGGATCCAAGCTGAGGGAGGTTCCACCCTCATGAACACATGGCTTCTCAGGTCACTGTGTCACCTCCATCTTAGTATGCATTGGAGATTTCAGGCCTTGAAGTGGCAAACATCACTCCCATTCACATTCCACTGGTTAGACCTCATTGATGTGGCCCCATTTAACTAGAAGGGCAGCTGGGAAGCATAGTTAAACTTTGTGTCCAGGAAGAAGAAAAGGGTTTTGTTGAGCAATTAGCAGTCTGTCACAATTTGCATTAAATCATTTGAAAAAAAGTTAAATTCTAATAAATACAATGCTTAGTCACAAAGAGCATTTTGTATATCAATTACCTGAATCTTTACCACTGCTTCTCTGGAAAGAACTTATTGCCATTTATAAGGAACTTCTATTCATGTAACAGTTAAACCATGCTTTAATGGTTTAATGGTGGTATAAATAAAATGAGAAACAGCTGAATTCCTATAACATTGTTCAGTGTCTTTGCAAAGGTATCAGTTTGCTTTTTCCACCTGAAAAGCAATCTAAGCGAATTGACGGGAAACAATGGGGGTCAAGAGGAAAGAGGACAATATCCCAGTATTACCTTGTTTTCTTAAAGCAGATCTTTACGACCTTCATCTTTGTTCCTAGAACTTTGGGCCTCTTTGATGTTTGTGGTTTTTGCATTTCTTTCACCATCAGCATTTTTTTTCTTTAAAATTGTCCTTAAAGTGAGTCCATCCTGCTATGGACCTTTACTTAGCCTGTGACCACTTGCCTACTTCCAATAAACTTTTACTACATATCTCATACCCTTCATCTTAGTTCTGCACTTGAGCCTGAACATGAACTCAGAGTAACAGACAGAAACCCACTAACAGTAATCCATCACTACTCAAGATCTTGTATCACTTGGTGTCTAAAAATCTCTGCGTTTAGTTATGAAATATAAAATGTAGATTATTCCTGTCTTTATCTTATCCCTTAGGACTAAATTACTTCTAATTTAAAATCAAATATCTCTACTGGGGATCCTCCTCTCAAAGTCTTTTTTTTTTTCCTGAAGTCTTAAGGTTATCACCAGCTCTGTAATCTGTTCCTGTTAAGAAGTAGGGAGCAGGAGAAGAGTTAAGCTGGGGGTAATTTTGATCACTAGGAAATCAACCTTCACAATATTGTTTAATTAGAACTTCAGTGGATTTTTGTTTTTGATTACCTAGCGTCAGAACACTATTTGGGCAGAAACCTAAAACAGGTAGGAGGCAGGGTCACATATCCCACTGAGGAAGTTGAAGAGGGAAGATGATTTTTTTTCCCTGACAGCTGGGGCATCTGCAAATGCTTCTTTCTGCCCAGGGCTTTGAACCTTGGGGGAATGATGCAAAAATGCAGAATATGGAAAGATTATTTGCAGCAATGGTAGAATGCAGAGTCCACAGTAGAGAGAAGACTTCCAAGATACGGGGTCCTTTGCAGACTATATTGAAGCATCACCTTGGCTCTGTTCTAGACAGCCCAGCTTCTCCATTTCCTGTTCATTTCCTGGGCCTCGGTCTTCTTTGGGTCTATGATAGCCTTACAAGAAATTGTTTTCTTGTATTGGTCAGGGTGAGTTTCTGTTGTCTGGAGCCAAGAATTCTGACTAGCAGAAACATCCATAATATTTTTCATTAAAATAACTCAGTTTTGCTTATTTCAAAAATTAAATATTAACTGAGAAAGTTTTTTAAAAATAGAGAAGCAAAAAGAAAAGAAAACCTCCCTCCACACCTTTTTTCTTCCTTTTTTTTCCATTATAAAAAATGCTATGATACTGTGTTCAACATGCTTGATACACATTTTTGCACACTTCTTTTCTGAATTTCCCTGCTGTCTGCCTTCTCTATGAAATGGCTTCTCCACATGAACACAGACATAATAAATTGGTCCAGCCTAGTGAAAAGTATTTGTCACACTTAAGTTGCCTTAACCTATATACGTAGAAATGACATAATTTTTACACACTAGACAGATATAAAATGATTTCAGATACATTTTTCGATCAGAATATCAGTCCATTAGAATAAAACGTATTTTGGATAAGTGTGTTCAAGCACCTAACATGGCTCTTTCATTTGGTCTTGCTCAAATGAATTAAAAATTTTTGTATTCACATTGCTAAGATTCAGAATTTCCAGAGAAGTTTAGGGTAGAGGTATATACTACTTTCCTGAAAGGACCTGCTATTTCAATTTAAAAACTTATTAAAAGGAAAAAAAAAAATACAAAAAAACCCCACAAAAAACAAAACTATTAAAAAACCCCAAACTTACTAACATTATATGGCTATGACAGTGGTTGAAAGTCTAAGGTCATGTATATTACTAGAAGAAAAGTTAAAAAATGTAACATGGGACTGTATAGCATAGTAAAACCTCATGTGAAATATGAGTAATATTGCATATATAAGACTGTTTTTCTTTGAAATTAAACAAATATATGTTAATGTTACAAGATGTTAATATCAGGCCAAAAAAACCCAAAACAAAACATACACACATTATGCTAAGTGAAAGAAACCAGACACAAAGTACTACATATTGTATGATTCCATTTATATAAAATGTAAAATAAATCAGTTTATAAAGATGGAATTAGATTAGTGGTTATGTAGGGCAGGGGAAAAATAGAGGGATTGAGAGGTGACTGCTAAGGGGTGTGGAGTTTCTCTTTTTGAAGTAATGAAATTGTTCTAAAATTTTTTGTGGTGACGAATGCATAATATTGTAATTATACTAAAATCAATTGATTGTACACTTTGGATAGATGGTATGTGAATATATCTCAATAAAACTACTTTAAAAATAAAAATACACCTACTGCAAACCATGGACTATAGCTAACAGTAATATTTGAATATTCTTTCATTAATTGTAACAACGGTACCACACCAATGATAAGTGCCAATAATAGGGAGGTATAAGGGATATGAAGTGTTTCTTTTTGGAGCAATGGAAATGTTCTAAAATCAATTGTGGTGATGAATGCAGAACTCTGTGATTATAGTGAAAGCCACTGATTGTACACTTTGGATGGATTGTATGGCGTGTGAATATATATATATATATATCTCAAAACTGTTTTTTGTTTTTTTTTTAAAACTTACTAATCTCTCAGAATGCATTAAATTGATTTCTAATTTAAGAAGAGTTGAAGAATATACATTTAAAGATAGATAATTTCTTATAGGTACAAATAGTAACTGCCATTACTAAGTAGATAATCTGAGAGGACAATTTTCTATGTATGCTTACAATTAGAAATACCACTTACAAATAGTAAATATATTAAATGTTCTTAGAAAGTCTTCCCTACCTCTTATCTTACTTAATAGATTTTAGTACTGCTTTCTTCATAGAGTTAAACTTCAACCCCAGATGGATGAAAACAGATTAGCAGAGTCTAAATTAATTGCATTTCTATTTTTCAATTTAGATTGCCTTTAGTCACAGTCTTTTGCTACGGATTCTCATTCCATTATGTGTCCTTTGGGCATTTACATTTTTCCTTTATAACCACATTTTAATAGTAAAAATAAAAGCTTATACCTCTGGTTTTCTTTCTGGTGAATAGTAAACAAATTTTCTTCTTATTGCTACCCCCAAATTATGCTTAATAAACATATTTAAGAAGCTTTCACATGGGAAGCGGATGTGGCTCAGGCCACGGATAGCTGGTTTGGATCCCGGTGCCTCCTCAAGATAGCAAGCTGATGCGACAGGCAGGTGCGGTAGCTGACGCAACAAGATGATGCAACAAGAGACGTGGGGAGGAAAAACAGAATGAGAGACACAACAAAGCAGGGACGGAGGTGGCTCAATCGATTAGACACCTCCCTCCCACATCGGAGGTCGTGGGTTCCCGTGCCTCCTAAAGAAACAAGGAAGACAACAGACTCAGCAAGTGAAAAACAAGGGAGTGGGGAGAAATAAATAAATAAAATAAAAATCTTTAAAAAAAAAAAAAAGCTTTCACAAAATTTCTAGTGATTACTAAACAAGCATGCAGGTTTAAGTTTTTTCAAAATAAACAATCTTTAAGCTGCTTTTAAGATTTTTTACTATTAATTTACTTTTTAAATCACATACAACATAATGACTGTTTTCATGTAACAGAGCTCTTTCTCTATAACCAACTCCTTGATAGTCATTATTTGATTATTATTTTTAAAATTTTATCTAATGCTTTACTAAGCAAAAGAAAAATAAGAATAGCAAACCTAAGTAAACCTTTGAGATCCAGGGCCTCAATATTCCTTTGCTATTCAAATAAAAATGCAGGAGACTTCAAATTTGTTACCATGGATTTCAAAAGAATAATCTACATTTCTAAAAGCTATTTATATAGAAAGACAAAAGAGAACATAATTAAGCTGGAGTCTTTCCATATCATTGTCTTTGGGGTCCAAGCAGTAGAACCATGATATAAGTGAAGAGTATTATGGCCAGGTTCCAACATATGTGATTCAAGCTGAAGAGCCAAAGTTGAACTGAGAGTGCATTGCCTTGACTCATAAAAAGGATGGTAACCAGAGGGTGTCTGTCTTTATAGAGACCAAAGAAGGGCAAATGAGCTAAAATGGCAGCAACAATGATGTGGGTATTTATAAAATACTACTTTCTAACACATCTCAAGAAAGGCTAAGACACCTATCCCTCATACTTATTTGAGAGCAAAATAAGCTGTTTATTTGTTTGGAATGTTAACTTGTTGGAAAACTGTCTGGAAGGCAGGGAGATATCTTTACTTACTTGAAGACCATTTTTCTTCCTAGGAGCTCAACCTGAACTGTATTTCATTTAACTCAGTGTGAAGTAAACCCAGTTTCAGAGCTTACAGATTATGTTATCTTTCATAAGCTCACTCCTGCCATAGAATCACTTAGCAGTTAGAAACTCAACCTGTTCCCACTCCATATCAAAATTAGCCAAGGTTCTAGTGGGATAACCTAGTGAGAATTAAGGCATCAAAGTCTCTCACAACTAATGATTCAAAAAACCCAAATTAAGCAAACCAAAAAAACATAAAGTACACCAAGTAGAGCTTCCATGGCAACCCAAACTGAACAAGGTCTGTAAAGCCCATATCTTTTCCCCAGAAATTCAGGAGTTATTACCACCTTTCCCTCTCTTACTACATCTTCTGATGTGTAGAGCCATCCAGAGCATTTACTACTATAATATGCATTAAGATGTAATTTAAGAAACAACCCTGTAAAAAGGAATAAAAGGAGATACTTTCTGACATTTCATCAAGTAACACGGGGCAAATGGCTCAGTTTACCTGTGCTATATCTATTTTTAAAAAGTGTTTTTGAAAAATTTTATTGTGGTCACATATATATAACAAAATTTGACATTTTAGCCATTTTAAGTGGCTAAATTCAGTGGCATTGGATACAATTATCATGATGGGCTACTATCACTATCCATTACCAAAATCAAATTTAGTATCCTTTTGATATTTAAAAAATCAAACTCATATTAAAATTTCATTCGAAATAAATTACAAACATTAAGTTCTATTTGTCAGGGAGGGAATGGGGCATATGGGAATCGCCTATATATTTTTTTCCCTCTATTTTTAATGTAACATTTATATAAAGATTCTTTAAAATAAATAAATAATTTTTTTAAAAAAAGTTCAATTTGTGAAAGTGAGAGGCAATCTCCTCTTTCAAAATGTTGGAAAACTGGGATGAAAAACTTAAATATTTTTAACAGGATTGACATCCAGGGAAGCCTTTTTTCAATTTTCTAACACTAATACAACAGCTGTTATTAAAATGTATTAAAGGCAAGATGCTTCTAAAAGCAACTATGCTACACTTAATATTTTGATTTAGTGGTCAGAATATAATTTTTCCAATTCTAAACTCTACTCCTCAACTCCAAGGATAGGCTCATCCATATTTTAATTTGTTCATGTACACATTTTTAATGGTTTGTGCTTCCAAGTCATCTTCTCCAGTCCATGAACCCTAAAGTGAGTTATCTGCTTCTGTTTAGAAGAGCTGGCTAAAACCTATCTCTGCATCTGATTGGTAGGCTTTTAGGGATTCATCTTCTGCAAAGGTACAGCCCATATCACACTGCAAACCGTGTGGACTTCTGTGGTTAAAATTTTAAATGGAATATGAACATTTACCAACAGAGAATAAAAAACTTCAGAGCTCCTATGTTACAGATTCTACACACCATAATGACTTAATGTTTTTGATGGAGTTTTTCTGAGTTCTTATGAAACAACCTTAAATACCAAATCCAGAAATAACTGATACAGTGGCAAAGAGAATTTGGGGGTCACTCCTTATATTTTAAACAGAAGCCAAAACCACAAAAAAAAGAATGAACTCCAATCAGATAAATAGCCTTCAATAAGATTAACAAAACTGAAGATGACAGAGATGTCAGCTAAGTCAGCAAGTTAAATACTCTATATTACTTATACCCAGATGGATGAAACAGTGGCTTTCAATTTTTATTTTGCATTCCTCAGCTACTCAAACTGTAAACATTTTCACTTTAATTCCACTTATTATTCCATTTGAAAGGATTTACAGGGTAAAATGCTTACTTTCAGGACTTTACTTTTGCAATCCACCAGGTTACAATAATAGTTACTAAGATTTCTCTGCCAGTCTAAGCTTATAGAAATATGTGTTTTATTTACATTCTGTCACTTTTTATTTCCTCCTAAACCTTACAGTTCAAGAATGAAACTGTATTGGTGTTATGTAACAGTATTTCAAATTTGCAACATACATACTGGTTTATCTCTCCCTTGAACCCATGTCCCTGAAAAATAAGCACAATTTATCAAAAAAGAAAAAATTCACCTTGGGGTATGTGTGGAAGCATGTAGACATGTAGAAATGGAAACACTACAAAACAGTTGTGTGGAAGGGAAAGACTAAAGTAAGATGAGGGTGTCTTCTGCATCTGTTCTTAAGTTAACAACGATCCCTATTTATTAACAGCCATAGGTAGCTAACTTAGTACACAAGCCCCTGGGCCTGCCATAGAGTTGGTAATCCAGTGGGAATTACAGTTTAAAAGGCCTCCCACAACCAATGTGATTTAAAAAATCCACATCAAGCAAACCAAAAAAACTCGAGAAAGTGCTCCAAGTACAGCCTCCTTGGCAACCCAAATCGAACCAAATGACTCAGGTGGACGATTTTCTTTAACTAGGTCTGTACCGTTTCTTGAACTAGGTCTATAAAGCTTATATATTATCTTTGTCTCAGAAATCCAGGAGTTATTAGCATCTTCCTTTTCCACATTTTAATATTCTATACATTTATCAAATTATCCCAAATCCACGGTCTTCATTCATTTATTGCCTAAACAAGATCCGGGGTGCTTCCCCGGTGGCCCTCCCAAGCTGACCGTATGTGACAGCAAAATGAAAAGCCTCTCTATGGAGAAGGGTCGAGACCGAGCAGTAAGTCATCCAAAGGTGGGAGCATCTTGCTTTTATTTACTTATTTATTCGAAGGGCTGCGATGGCCACGGCCGGAGGATAAGGGGCTCAATAGGCTGGGCTGCAGCCAGGAGGTAGACCGCCGCGGTGGAAGACCGGGGGTTGGGGGCAGCCACGCTCCTCCAGCTCCGCCACCCCACCCAGAAAATGACCGGCCCCTCCCCCTCTGCACCCTTGACCCCTCCCCCCCCCCGGCCCGTCCCCGCCCGCCACCTCGGCGGCTCGCGGCCCCCAGACCTCGAGCCGCCAGCCACCTTCCGCAATCCCGTCTTGCGGCGCGGGCAGGCCCTGGGCGGCCCAGCAAAGCCCTCGGCCGGGCTGAGACCCCGACCCTACCCCTCCGGCCGCGCCCCTCCCCCTCGAATAACGCACCTGCGGCCCCGCCCCCGGCCAAACGCTGAGGCGGCGGCGGGCTGGCCAGGCCGGGGGGCTCGGCCCTCGGGGCACAGTCACCTTCCCTTCCCCCGCCATTCCGCCCACCCCCCTCGTTCAGCCACCAAGCAGCCGCCGCGCTTCTCAGCCGCCCCGAAATCTAAAGGGGTCCGTCTCGGGCACCACAACCAAATGGCTGAGCCTCCCTGGCCGGCTGCGCAGCCCGCCCATTGGTCCCTTCCCCCCCCGCCGCCGCCGCCATTGGCTGTTGCCCGGAGACCTTCGGCGGGGATTGGCTCAACCTGCTGCCGCTCGTCCGCAGGGCGGCAGATCCCGCCTCCACCGTGATCAGGTTAGTGTGCGCGGCGGGTGCTGGGGGCTCGAGAACCGAACGGAGCTGGTTGAGCCTTCAAAGTCCTAAAACGCGCGGCCGTGGGTTCGGGATTTATTGATTGAATTCCGCCGGCGCGGGAGCCTCTGCAGAGAGAGAGAGCGAGAGATGGACATGGACAAACGGATTCATTTAGAGCTGCGGAACAGGACGCCCTCTGATGTGAGCATTTGCCAAAAATATCCCAGTCGGTCCATTCTCCTACTTTGTGTGTGTGTGTGTGTGTTGGGGGGAGGCACTTTTTTTTTGAGGGGGGTCGTCCGGGAGATGTGGGTTTGAGGGTCGGAATGCAAATGAATTGCAAGGTTGGGGGGTTGCAATGCCATCGGAGCATGTTCCGGCTGCTGCCGCCGCTGCCCTTGGTGTGTGACTACCTGTGCGTGTGCTCCCGCTTGTGCGCGTCCGAGTGTGCGAGTGTGGGTGCGAGAGTGTGCGTGCGAGTGTGCACCCATCGGGGGCCAGCGGGCGCACGCGTTTGGGTCGGAGAGAATGAGGGAAAATAACCCTGTGAGCTCGCTGCTCCCGTGACTCCGTCTGGGGGAAAGATTAACGAGGGAGGGGGAGGAGAGGGGCTGCCTCCTAGATTTAACAACAAAAAAGGGGGGGTTTATATTTAATAAATGTATTCCCCTTTCCGCCTCCCCCCTCCCGCGCCTTCCCCCCCTCCCTTTCTCTCCCTCTGTGTCTCTCTCTCTCTCTCTCTGTCTCTCTCACGCACACACACAATAAGTTTTGGGCTTCGCGAGTCCGGTTTAGTTTCTGATAAATGTGGACTGAGACCCCCGGGGAGAGCGTGTGGGGAGGGGGCTGCAGTGGAGTTGGGAATGGCTCGAGTTTAAAGTGCGTCTTCATTTCTTTGCAGTGATGAGGCGAGAGACGGGGGAGCCATATTTGTAACTTTGTAGTGTTCGTGAACGCGCCCTTTCTCTCCCTCCCTCCCTTTCTCTGCCTCCCTTCCTCTCCTCCTCTTTCTCCCTCACTCTTTCCACCCAACCTTCGGGCCAGATGCTGATGTTTCTTCCTTTCCTTCCGATGGGAGGATAAATTAGAAGAAGGGAGGAGGGGAGGGATTTTCGAACGTGAAAAGGCACCGATAAACCCCGCTCCTCCCCACCTCGGGCGATCGCTGTTGCAAGTTACCCAGAGGCTACGTCCCGGTTCCCTCTAGCCCCTGCCCCTTCCGGCCTCCCTATGATGCCAGCCTTTGAGCCTCGGTTCCCCCTCTCCCCTCAACACGATCCCTTGGCCCATCTTTCTCTGGGTGGGCCCTTCGGCAGCCATTCGGCGCCTGGCTAGTAAATGGGCACGGGAAACTTTGTCAGGACGTGAGCTGCCCAGAGCTGGTGCTCGTCCGTGGTGGGTTATTGGCTGGGTCCAGATTTATGCGGGCATAGAAAACACGCAGCTCCGGCATGGGAGTTTGCCTTCTCTTCGCCGTTATTGATTGGGCAGCGGCGGGAGTACGGCCGGAGGAAACTTACACAGATGGGAACTGGGAGGCTCTGGCGAAAGCCCCCCCCCCCCCCAAGGAGAGAGGAAGGTGAGGGTGGGTTACTTGAACACTCGCCTTTATTTGTCTCCCCCTCGCTTTCAAACATTAATTTTTGATGCGAGTTGGCGGCTCAGCGGAGGAGATCTCCGGGTTTGGGGCGGCGACGCTGGCCGACTCCCCTCGTGGCTCCGCCGGGGGAGCCGGGGCGCGCGGACGGGGAGAACCCACCCCCCTCCAGCCTCGGTGGCCCGGGTTCCGCAGAGTTGGGAATTTGGGTAGTACTGTGCGCTGACCTGTCGTTCCTTCAGCCCGTTAAAACCCTAATCTCTGGCGAATGAAGGCCTTGCTTCCCCTTTTCCCTGGTTCCTCCTCCAAACATAAGTGAGACTTTTGAAAACAAGATCCTTTTTGTGACCCACCCCCCACCCCAACCAAAACGCAGCTGTGGACTGTAGACGTGAGAGTGCCTTATGGCGCGCAGGGCGGTGGGGGGGTGGCTGAGGGAGGAGAGGGATTGCCCGCCGGAGAAGGCCGGAGTTTCCGCGAACAATTTGCCGGCGGTTTTCCTTTCTCTGGTCGGTTTCATCCCAGCTTGGACCCCGGGCCGGAGGATTTGGGGGCTGGGTGTGGTGATGGGGGAGGGGGCCGGAGGCCGCGGTCTTCCCGCGTACTTTCCGGAAGCCCCCAGTGTGGAGGGGGAAGGGCGCCAAGTAGGGGGCCGGGGTCGCGGCTGGTGGGTGTGGAGACGCGGTTAGCCCCGCGAACCCTATAAACCCTGCTGGCCAACTGGGAGCGAGCTCGCAAGCGGGTCGAACCGGCTCTTTAAACTTCACTGAGTGTGTGTCGGGGAGGGGGGGAGTGGGGGAGGGGAGCCGACGCGCCGAGCGGGGAGAGATTTCTCACGCTTCGCCCCCTCGCCTCCTAGTCTCCCGGCCCACACGCCTGCCCCCTGCCTTGAGGCGGGGTGGGGCGCAGATGGGGGTGGAGGGGGCACTTTCTGCATATTTGAGGGAGCGGGATAGAATGCAAAGCTAATGAGGGACAAAAGGGGTGGGGGAGGAGAACGATTTTTTTTTTTTCAGTCGTTCTTAATACAAATAGCTCCCTGAGAGCGCCCCCTGCGCCCCTCCCCCCCGCGCCCCCCCGGGGCCCCCACACACCCACCTTCTGAGCCTCTCCCAACTCTGTTCCGGGGTTTGGTGGCCACGCCGCGACGCCGAAATAGGACGAGCAGCCATGTTTCCCCGGGTCTCTCGCGGCCCGCCCCGCCCCTCCCCCATGGCGCTGCAGGCGCGGAGCGCGGGGCTCGGAATGCGGGCGACGGGCTCCATGCGGCGCCGGGCGCTGACGGGCGGGCACCGGGACGTCGTGCGCGCGGGCTAGGGCGAGGGCGCGCAGGCTCGGTCCCCGGTCTGGCCTTTTGACTTTCCGTGGTGGTTTCGAGCTCGAGGTGTTTTGATGATTTTTTTTTCAACGGCTAGGTCCGCCCGGCGCCGAACCCGAGGGTCCTCGAGGCGTTATTGGGGAGCGGGGGCGGCTGCCAAGGCCTTGCGCGCCTTTGGCACGACTGCCGGGCGCCGAGCTGCCATTTTGTCACCGTGGCTGTTGTCGCTGTGGGGGTGGGGGGGGGAGCAGAGTCTTGCGCCATCGCCCCGATAGCCACTAGCGTGGAGGCGGCGTGGGGCGCAGGTTCCGGAGATACCCCCCTGCAGTTGTGCACCGGGTCCCGACTTGGGGGGCTTCTCCCGGTGCCAGGGGCCTGAGGCTCTGTTCTGCTGGAGCGTCGCGTTGGCTCTTGCACTGGGAGGGCTACGATCCTCCCTGTAAATACCCCCCCCCCCCCCCCCCC
>JAQZBX010059533.1:0-17480 GCA_029593785.1 Cabassous unicinctus
AGCAAAATCGGTGGGGGGGAGGAGGGGGGTAAAAATGGATAAAAGAGTATAAGTCTTTTGATATGCTGTTGGATTCGATTTGCAAGTATTTTGTTGAGAATTTTTGCATCTATGTTCATTAGAGAGATTGGTCTATAATTTTCTTTTCTTGTAGCGTCTTTATCTGGCTTTGATATTTGGGTGATGTTGGCTTCAAAAAATGTGTTGGGTAATTTTCCCTTCTCTTGAATGTTTTGGAAGAGTTTAAACAGGATTGTTGTTAAATCTTTTCAAAATACTTGGTAGAATTCACCTGTGAAGCCATCTGGTCCTGGACTTTTCTTTGCTGGGAGATTTTTGATGATGGATTAAATCCCTTTAAAAGTGCTTGTTTTGTTAAGTTCTCGTATTTCTTGTAGCATCAGTGTAGGTTGTTTGTGTATTTCTAGAAATTTGTCCATTTCATCTAGGTTGTCTAGTTTGTCGGCATAGTTTCTCATAATATTCTCTTATGATCCTTTTTATTTCTGTGGGGTCAGTGGTAACTTCCCCCTCCCTTGGTGGGTGGGGGTTCACAGAGAAAACGACATGGCAGAAGAGAAAGTTGGAGTTTTGATCTGGAGCCCCAGGAAGTAAACATGCAGAAGAAGAACACAGAAGAATAGAGATGGCTCTATAGACACCGCAGAGGCTCCAGGAAAAGAGAGGGCCTGATTGTCTACAGCTGACCTTGTAGAGAGATCACAGCAGCTGCGCTTGGAGAGAAATGAGCCCCAGGAGAAAGATGAGACTTATCCCAGCCTACAGCTGATATTGGAAGAAGCTGGGACCACGGAGCCTTAAGAGGAAGAGAGAGGCTGGACCCTTACATGTGTCCGCAGCCATCTTGCTCCAACATGTGGCAACAGACATTGGTGAGGGAAGTAACTTTCACTTTATGGCATTGTGACTGAAAGCTTCTACCCCAAATAAATACCCTTTATAAAAGTCAACAGATTTCTGGTATTTTGCATCGGCACCCCTTTGGCTGACATTAACAAATTGAAGGAAAAAACAACATGATCATCTCAATCAATGCAGAAAAAGCATTTGACAAAATCCAGCATCTTTTCTTGATAAAAACTCTTCAAAAGATAGGAATAGAAGGAAAATTCCTTAATATGATAAATGGCATATATGAAAAACTCACAGCCAACATCGTAATCAATGGGGAAAGGTCGAAAGCTTTCCCTCTAAGATTGGGAACAAGAGACGGATGCCCACTGTCACCATTGTTATTCAACATTGTACTAGAAGTTCTAGCTAGGGCAATTAGACAAGAAATTTTTTTTAAAAGCATCCAAATAGGAAAAGAGGAAGTAAAAGTCTCACTATTTGCAGATGACATGATCCTATATTTAGAAAGTTATGAAATGTCTACCACAAAGGTACTTGAGCTAATGAATGAGTTCAGCAAAGTGGCGGGATACAAGATCAACTCACAAAAATCAGTAATGTTTTTGTACGCTAATAGTACTGAACAGACTGAGGAGGAAATCAGGGGGAAAATTCCATTTATAATAGCAATGAAAAGACTCAAATATCTAGGAATTAATTTAACCAAAGAAGTACAGGACCTACATGCAGAAAACTACAAAACAGTGCTAAAAGAAATCAATGAAGGGAAGTGGATGTGGCTCAAGCAACTGGGCTTCCGCCTACCACATGGGAGATTCCAGGTTCGGTTCCAGGTGCCTCCTGGAGAAGGTGAGCTGGCACGGCAAGCTGACGCAACAAGATGATGCAACAAAAGAGACACAAAGAGGAAAGACAATGACAGACATAACAAACCAGGGAGCTGAGTTGGCTCAAGTGATTGAGTGCCTCTCTTCCATATGGGAGATCCCAGGTTTGGTTCCTGGTGTCTCCTAAAGAGAAGACGAGCAGACACAGAGAGCACACAGCAAATGGACACAGAGAGCAGACAGTGAGCACAAACAATGAGGGGGGGATAAAGAAATAAAAAATAAATCTTAAAAAAAAAGAAAAGAAAACAATGAAGACCTTAACAAATGAAAAGACGTTCCGTGTTCATGGACTGGAAGACTAAATATCATGAAGATATCAATCCTACCGAAAATGATTTATAGAATCAATGCAAAATTCCAACAGCCTACTTTACAGAATTAGAAAAGCCAATTACCAAATTCCTTTGGAAGGGAAAGTGCACTCAAATAGCCAAAAGCATTCTAAAAAAGAAGAGAAACATGGGAGGAATTTTACTGCCTGACCTTGAAATATATTACAAAGCTACAGTTGTCAAAACAGCATGGTACTGGCATACAGATAGACACATCTACCAGTGGGATAGAATTGAGAATTCAGAAATGAACCCTCACCTATACGGTCAACTGGTTTTTGACAAACCTACCAAGTCCATGTTAACGGGACAAAAGAATCTCTTCAAAAAACGGTGCTGGGAGAACTGGATATCCATAACCAAAAGAATGAAAGAGGACCCCTATCTCACTCCCTATACAAAAATCAACTCAAAATGGATGAAAGACCTAAATATAAAAGCCAGGACTGTAAAATTACTGGAAGAAAATGTAGGGAAACATCTTCAAGACCTTGTGGTGGTGGTGGTTTCTTGGACCTTACACCCAAAGTATGCACAACAAAAGAAAACATAGATAAATGGGACCTCCTCAAAATTAGACACTTTTGCACCTCACAGAGTCCAGAGTGGGTGTAAGGAATGGGGAATTAATGCTTGAATTGTACAAGGTTTCTATTTGGGGTGATTGTAAACTAAACTTTTGTTAGAGGCTGGTGGTGATGATAGCACAACATTGTGAACATGATTAACAGCATTGAATTATATATTTAAATGTATTTAAATGGGGAAATTTTAGGTTGTATATACGTGACTAAAATTAAAGTTAAAAAAATAAAATCAGACTGTACAACACAAGCAGTAAAACTTATTGTAAATGATGGGCTATAGTTGATAATACAATTATAAAAATGTTCTCTCATGAATTGTATTAAATGTACCACAGTAATGCAAAGTGTTAATGGTAGGGTGGTATATGGGAACTGTGTATTTTGTGCATGATTTTTCTATAAACCTACAACTAATAGAATAAAAAATATTCAGCATTAAAAAGGAATGAAGTTCTGATTCATATGACAACAGGGACGAACCTTGAAGGCATCATGTTGAGTGATGACACATGCAAGGACATACAAAATAATTAGAATGAGCAAACTCTTGGAATCAGAATCTAGAATATAGTTTACCAGGGGCTGAGGTGGGGCTAGGGAATAGGGAGTTAATGCTTAAATTGTAGAGTTTCTATTTGGGATGATGGAAAAGTTTGGTTGTGGATGGTGGTGATGGTAGCACATCATGAATGTAATTAACAGCACTGAATTATGTATTTGAATGTGGTTAAAAGAGGGAAATTTTAGGTTGTATATATGTCACTACAATAATTTTTTTTTAAAATCATGAGACTATATGACACAAATAGTGGACACTAAGGTAAACCATGGACTATAATTAATAGTACAATTATAAAAGTGTGCTTTTATCAATTGTAACAAAATATACCACACCAAATGCAAGGTGTTAATAAATAGCCTCATATATGGAAAACCTGTATTTTATGGATGTTTTTTCTGTAAAATCATAACTTCAATTAAAAAAAAGAGAGATAGAGAGAGAGATGCTACAGGGAGCAGCCAGAAGCAGGAAGTCATGGAACCTGAGGGAGAAAGGGAAAGACACTGCTATGTGCATTGCCATGTGACAAAATAAGCCAAGGAACAAGGATCGCCAGCAGCCAGCCCCAGAATGCCACAGTCTTCAGAGAGAAAGCATTGCTTTGTTCCCGCCCCCATTTTACATTTCTCCTAGCCTTAAAACTGTGAGCCAATAAATTCCTATTGCAAAGCCAACCCATTATATGGTATTAGTTTTAGCAGCCAAGAAACTAAAATACCAACTAATAAAAGTATAAGGAGGGGGTGCGGATGTGACTCAAATAGTTGAGCGCCCACCTCCCACATGGGAGGTGCCGGGTTCGGTTCCCAGTGCATCCTGAAAAAAACAAAAACAACAAGCAAAACAAATGAAAAAAACAACTAAGGGAAGCCGATGTGGCTCAGTGGTTGAGCACTGGCTTCCCCCATATGAGGTCCTGGGTTTAATCCCTGGCCCCTGGTACCTAAAAAAAAAAAAAAAAAAAAAAAAAAAGAAAGGGGAGTGGATGTAGTTCAGTGTTTGAGCAGCTGCTTCGCATGTACGAGGTCCTGGGTTCAATCCTTAGTATGTCCTAGGAAAAAAAAGTAGAAGGAATGATGGAATTAGAAAATCACAAAACACTTATTAATTATAAAGGGGAAAAATAGAAATTTTACCGTGGAGAAACATGACTGACAGAAACCACTTTAACCAAATGACCAATATTAATATCACCAGTAAATGGACAAAATTGACATATGCCACTGATATGATGTGTGGAGAAGAACTCAACATCACATTTTGTGGTGGTATTAAAAAATTGTATAACCTGAATCTAACCATGAGGAAACATAAGACAACTTGAAGTGAGGGATACTATACAAAATAACTGACCAGTACTCTTGAGAAGAATATCAGTATGATGAAAGACAAAGAAAGAGAGGAACTGTTACAAATTAAAGGAGATGAAGTGGACTAGGCAACTGAATGCAATACTTAACCTGGGATTTTTTTTAAAGCTTTTATTTTATTTATTTCTACCCCCACCCCCTTGTTGTTTTACCCTCGCTGTCTGCTCTCTGTGTTGTTCTGTGTCTGCTTGTCTTCTCTTTAGGCGGCACCAGGAACAGATCCTGGGACCTTCTGGAGTGGAAGAGAGGCCCTCAATCTCTCCACCATCTCAGCTCCCTGGTCTGCTGCGTCTCTTATTGTCTCTCCTCTGTGTCTCTTTTTGTTGTGTCATCTTGCTGCGCCAGCTCTCCATGCAGGCCAGCTCTCCTGCATGGGTCAGCATGCCACGTGGGCCAGCTCTCTGCTCAGGCCAGCTTGTCTTTCACCAGGAGGCCCTGGGAATCAATTCCTGAGCCTTCTATATGGTAGGCAGGAGCCCAGTCACTTGAGCCACATCTGTTTCCCCCTAACCTGGGATTTTCTTTTGCTCTATTATTTGGACATTTGGTGAGATCTGAGTAAGTTATGTCAGTTAGATAAAGGCATCCTATCAATATTAATATCTTGATTTTGATCATTGTACTGTGGTTATTACAACAGAGTGGTTATTATCTCAGTGGTTAATAAGGACAGAAATGTCTTTAGTTTTAGAAAAACACACTGAAACATTTGGGGTGAAGGGGCATTTTCATTGTCTGCATCTTATGCTGCAGCACTTCAGAAAAAAAAAAATGGAGAGAGAGAAAGAGAAGGAAAAAAAAAAGGATAAAGCCAATGTGATGAAATGAATCTGGGGGAGAGGTATATGGGAATTACCTGCAACTTTTCTGTAAACCTGAAATTAAGTCAAAATAAAGAGTTCAAATAAAAACCAGCCTATCAAAAAAAAAAGAGTTTAAAATACTGATTTATTCACAGATGAAATTATGTAATGTATGGGGAGGAATAAGGAGTGTAGATGAAACTATATTGACTGTATGTTGGTAAGGTGAGGTTCACTGATGGGTGTGTGGGGTTTCATTATAAATATACTCTCTCTACTCTTATATTTGTTTGAAAAATTCCATTAAGAAAGTTTTGAAATTTCCCCACTTCAGACTTCATAAGCTGAAATTGAGGTTCTGCAAGATTGTCCTATATCTTTACTCAATATGGGGGAACTTTATTTATTGATCTCTTTGATCATGGCTGGCTTTCATAAGTAAATGGAGACTTGGAAAACTAGAACAGTGTTCAGAGACCTACAGAAGTAATTAGAGTGAGTGTCAAGAAACCAGGACTCTTCAGGAGATAGAAGGGTTATATGGTTCAAAATATAACTTTAATGGTCATTTTAAATAGTAATGTATAAGAATAAGTTCAATAAGCAGTTGCAGAATAACCTGGGCAAGTAACTTGTATAAGTCAAATATGCAGTTAAATTCTACTGATGGCTAACGTTCGAAGGCATAGAAAGGAAGGAGTGGCTAGTAGAGAAGAGGGTCTGCCATGGATTTATGTGTGTGTGTTGCCTAAAGTTACTGACTGAAGTCTAGAAGAACCAAATACGACTATCCCAAGGAGATCACCACAGACTTAGGGTACATTCACTAGCCCTTCTGTCTCCACAAAACCTGGAGATGACATCCACGGCTGGTTTGTTAAACTAGCTAATTTTCTAGGTCTTTTCAGCACCCAAACCTGCGGTGAGGGTAGTGGAGAAGAAGTGTGAGATGATGCTGGAGTGGTGGGCAAGAACCAGGTGCTGCCGGGCCTTAAGAGTACTTGAAGACTTTCCTTTTCTTCCCTCTATTTCTCTCTCTCTCCCTTCCTTCTTTTCTTTTCCTCTCTCCCTTCTTCCCTCCCTCACTCCTGTCCTTCCTCCCTTCCCTTCCTTCATCCCTCCCTTCCTACTAAAGTATTACTGAACACCCGCTCCCCAAGGGAACAACTTGGGGTACAACCTTCCTCTCTCTCTTCCAGTCCATAATTCATAGTTGGCCTTCAAGACTCAAAGCAGAAAGGGAAAATAGCTCAAATACAATGGCCTATCTCAGTATCCCGTGCTTAAATCTATCAGAGTGTGCCTTACACACAGTGCTGTGACTGCTATTTGTCATCCTTGGCCTCACTAGATTACAATCTCCCCATGGCCAAGGCTAGGTCCTACTAAGTTTTCTTGCCCCAGTGCTCGACACAGTGCTGCAGGGAGGAGGTGTTCAGGGACTGTTTACTGAGGGCTGCTGGGTGAAGGAGGTGTTTAGGGACTGTTTACTGAGGGCTGCTGGGTCGAGGAGTGGCTGCCTGCCCTGGTCAGTTAGGTCTGCCTTTCTCAGGCAGCTTCATACCTAAGAGACGTTTTAAGGGATGCAGTCTCTAAGTAGGGGTCCAGTTAGGTCATAGAAACTCTAGAGGCCCTAGCTGAACCGAAACCTGATGAATTGAAGAGAGAAATGGACTAAAGCACAGGGCCTAGAGGAAAAGCCTTGGACTTGCATTACAAAAAAAAAAGCGACGAAGCTGGGGGACTTTGTGTGACCCTGAACATATCTTCTCACATCTCCGCACCTCATTTTTCTCCACTGACAGAGGAGGGGACTCATAATAACAGGGTTCTTAATATCCGTCCAGCGTCGGTGGAAAAGCTTTGGCGGAATGAATCAGGAGCAAGGTGGCTATAGCTCCCACCCACTCCGTGCTCCCAAGGCCACCGTGCACGCTTCATGGCCACTTTGTCCCATCCACTTCCCCTTTTGCCCCGGTGCGAGCTGTGCTTCATCTTGGTGTCCTGGAAATGAGCGCGTCTGGGGAGAGAGCCGGGAGCGCTGTCCCAGACGCCCGGCGCCCCGGACTGCGCTGCCGCCCTCCTGTGGCCGCCACGAGGCGACCTCCCGGGCGTCCTGCGGCCCCCTCCCTCGGCCGGTGACATCACCGCATTCCGGTTCCCGGCTCCTCCCGCCGCGGCGCCTGCAGCCGCAGTGACAGGCGAGCCCGGGCCGGGTGGCGGAGAGGAAGTGCGGGGCCACCGCGCCGAGCCCGTCCCCTCCGAGGCCGGCTCCCCCGGGCGGGTCGGGGGCCAGTGTCGCCGCCGCCGGGGCGCAGCGCCGGGCACGCACCGGGCAGAGCCGAGCGCCGGGCGGAGGCTTCAGCCAGAGACGCGGGGAAAATGGCTGATGACTTTGGCTTCTTCTCGTCGTCCGAGAGCGGGGCCCCCGAGGCGGCCGAGGAGGACCCGGCGGCCGCGTTCCTGGCCCAGCAGGAGAGTGAGATCGCCGGCATCGAGAATGACGAGGGCTTCGGGGCACCTGCCGGCAGCCAGGCGGCCCCCGCGCATCTGGGACCCGCGAGCGGCGGTGAGTCAGCGCAGTGGCCTGGGAGCCGGGGGCTCGGGAGCTCGCACCCGGGAAAACAAGGCCAGCGCAGACCAGGCCCACGGGCCCTGCGGCCGAGTGAAGGGGCCTTCTCTCTAGGAGCAGCCCGGGAGCCGTGGTGTGTGTGGGCAACATGGGGAAGGATCTTCACTGAGATCCCCATCAGAGGACCCTCCTGGGGCTGTGGTTCTGGCGACTCCTGGGACAAAAATTGGGTCATGACACTTCATCCCCAGGCCAGCTCCATGACGCTGGGCTCTGGAATCCCACACCAGCCCAGTCCTGAGAGTCCCTTCTCAGCCTCTGGGCAGTCTGGTAGTCTCTAGGCTCCCAGGTAAGAAGTGCAGGTGTGGGCAGGAGGCAGACTTCCCCTCCTCAGGCTTAGCCCTCTCCCACAGCTGGGAAAGCTGGACACACTGGTGGCCCCAAGAACTCACAAACCTTCCCTGGGGACCACTTGCCATCCTGCAGCCGCTGCGCTAGGCTCTCGACTTACATTGAATCATTTCATACGCCTTATTAAACCCGTTTCAGAGATGGAAAAACTGAGGCTTATGGAGTACACTAGTTAAACAACTAGCAAGTGGCAGAACAAGGATTTCGGCCTGTTTCTGTCAGATTCTAAGCGCTCTCCACCTGCTTTCACCGTCGTCCAATATGCCTGGCTCTGGGCTGGTCAATGGCTTAGGGGCAGGGACACAGGGATATCAATCAGATAGAATCCTGCCTTCTGGGGATTTGTAATCACTTAATGGTTTTCCAAAGGGGGTCCAGGGCTATTGTGGTTGGCTTCAGACTCTAGGGCTCAGGACCTGGGTCCTGCAATGTCAGTCATGTTTATCAATGATGTTCCTTCTCCTGTTCCAGCTTGAAGGAACAATTGCTTGAAATATTTAGTAAAAAAAGTAGCTATCACCTTAATCAGCCATCCCAAACAGCCTTTGCTTTAGGCTAATTTTGTTATTTTGGTGGAGTTTATGGGCCTCTTGAAATAGGTGGTACCTGATAGTAAAAAAAAAAAAAAAATGTCTACAAGGCTGTTTACAGTCATGTCTGCATTCATTCAACATTTACTGAGCACCTGCTGTATACCAGGCCCACTGGAGATACAGAAATGAATAAGACTGTTCCTGTGGCTGAAGAGTTTGAAGCATCTCTGTGTGCCCTTGAAATGAGAACTATAACGAGCCTTTTGGAACATAGAAGAAACTGGAGGCCCAGAGCATCTGAGTGTCTTACCCAAAGTCGCCCAGTCAGTGAGTGACAGATCTGGGAAATGACCCCAGGCATCCCTGACTCTGAGCTCCATGCTCTTTCAAACCCTGGGAGATGAGGACGGCAGGGCATCTTTTGCTACCCAACCAAAACCATTCGTGGAGGTCTGAAGCATTCACTCCAGCCACCTCTGCACGGCCCCTCACCTGTCCCAGGAGTTCATAGGAAATGCTTGCTTACGTTCATGCACCTGTATCCATCCCTGTCCATACCTCCTCCTTGAGGCTGCATCCTTCCCCAATGCCACTCAGCCGGGGGTGGGGAGGCCCTGCAGAGGAGGAGCTGATGTCAGAATCCCACGAGAGGGAAGGGCAGGTGGCACTTGGGCTGGAGGTAGCCAGAGACATCTGGAAGTTTCCTGAGATGGTGGTGGTGGGGAGGGGCGGTGGCTTCAGGGGCTGAGAGCTGGATGGGAGTTTCCCTCTCTGGCAGGGGTGAGGCATGGATTAGCCCCAGACTTGAGGTGGCAAGGAGAGAAGCAGCAGCATGCTGTCTTCTTCCAGGGAGCTACCAGGGACATGGCCCTCTGAGGGTGGAGGTCTCCCAGACTCACATCTGCTGAAGCTGCAGATGCTGAGCGGCCCTCCGAGTGGGCTGTGGAGTACAGTGAGGTGCTGTGGGATGGTGGCCGAATAGGTGGCTAAACAGGATGGAATTGATCCTACACATTTTAGGCTTCTGCAGCATGGAGCAGGTCATCCTGTCCTGACCTGTGATGAGTGCTAGGAGCCTGGGCAGGGTGGGGGAAAGTGCCTTGGTTTGCTCGGAGCTGGTTGGAAGCAGCTGCCAACCAGCCTCTCTACAGTCGACAGGGTCCTTGGATTAGGCAGCCTCTGTACTGAGTCCCCTCATGTTGGAACCCAGATGCCCCTGGAGAAAGAAGTGCTGGTTTAGGCCTAAGCCTGAGCCACACTGAGCCTCTCAGCTTGTTTGGGATCTGCCCAAAGCAATGGACACTCTGTTTCCATTCATCAGCCTTGGGTAGGGCCCAAAAGGTTTACATTTCACATCCAGATTTCTCAGTGCCAGGCCCGGCTCCACCCCTGACTTGCCCGGTCAGTTCAGGACAAGCCCATTTCCCCCTGCTTGACCTCGGTCAGCTCATAAGAATGTTCCAGACCCTCTCTGCCCCTGTTCCAAAAAGGGTCAGGGATCTGAGGGAAGCAACACCCACAAAATTATCCCTGGGACTCACAGGCGCTGACTCTACTCCCGTGCTGCGGGCCCCCTGACTGCAGACACATGATAATAAATATGCAACAGATAATTAGAAAGCATTATGGGAACAGAGACTGGTAATTCTGCCTGTGTGTGGGAGGGGGTGTTGGGGATTCCCAAAGATGGCTGAAACTGAAGCAGGAAGAGAACCTCATCTCCAGAGAAACACAGAGAGTAGTCTGAGAGACTGGAGCAAGATGTCTTTCCTAAGACCAGGGTGGGCACCCAGCACCTGCTTGCAGATGAAGGGCCTAAGACGGGGAACTGGTCGACCTGGGTGGTGGTTTGGCTTCTGTTCCAGAAAGGGCAAGCGTTCATACTGGTGTTGCCATAAGAATGGACCCTGGTAACGTAAGGCCCTGGCAGGGGAAAAGGAAGGCCCTTTGCAGAAGATGCTGCCATGGAGACCCCATCAGTCGAGACCCCAATTAGTGACCAGGCCACCTGTGCAGGAGTAACTTGTCTGAATGAGCAGAGGTTGTCCGACAGTTGAACAGAATTGAGTGTTGTTTGACTCTGAAAACAAAGTCAATTATAATCTGTATCGACAGGGAATTATTTCCCTGGGATTCAGTAACCCTCTTTGCAGTCTACAGGCTGAAAAGCTCCTTCACCGCTGCTCAAAGCCTTATTTGGTAAAGGGATATTTGTCCTTCTGTGTTAGCCCCTTGTGGCCTCCTGTGGCTCTTTGCTGGCAGGCATGGCAGATTCTGAGAGGCCTTACACAGGCCTTGCAGATTACAGTGGGCCCCCAAAAGAGCAATTCAGTTTCCAAGGAGCAAGAGCCCTTAGGAGCTAAGAAAGACGTACAGCCAGATAAAGGGGTGCATGGCCCATGGCGGTGGGTGGATGGGGGTGTCACAAGTAATTGCACAAGAGGGTAGTGACTACTGCACAATATCCTGGGCTGGCTCAGGGCTAAGAGCTTCCAGGGAAGTAGGGGAAAGCTTCCCACAGGAGGCGACTTGTGAACTGGGCCTTGACTTGTGAAGTGGGGCCTTGAAGAATGACTTGGATCCAAAGGAGAGGTTTTTTTTTTTTTTTTGAGAGGGAAGCAGGAAGAAAGGCCTGGGGCCTGGAGCGGTGGTGTGGGGGAAGGGGGAAACCAGAACTTAGTTCTGTTTGAAGTTCTGGTGGGACTGGTGGGTAGGGAGGCAGGAAAAATGGGCAGGGCCAGATGGTAGAGCCTCTGGGGCTAAGCACTCGGGGTTAGATGTACTCATTCAACAAATATTTTTTAAGCCCTCATTAGGTGCCAGGCATTGTTCTAAGCGCAGGGACCCAGCAGTGAACATAAAGTACCTGCCCTCACACAAGGTCCCTTTAAAAGGAGAAGACAGATGAAAAACACATATGCAAATAAACAGATCAGGCCCTGGTAGGTGCTGTGGAGAGAATATTGAGGAGGGAGGAGGAAGGGGCGCGGGAAGGGTGAATGTGGGGATGGTCAGGCAATGTCTGAGCAGAGGCTGAGGGAATGGGGGTGTGAGCCCTTTGGGAGAGCATTCCAGGCAGCAGGAACAGAACCTGCAAAGTCCCAGAGGCAGGAGCAGGCTCTGGAGGCCACCGTGGTCCCTGGAAAGTGGACTTCTTTTTTGTTTGGGTTTTTCTTATATTTTTAATCAGAAGAGTGACATCGGCCAGTCTGTTGTGAAAAATGTCAGCCATGGCAGTTGGTTTGAAAGGGGGCTGGAAGGGGATGAAGCTGGAGTCAGGGAGAGCTGAGAGAGGGCAAAAGCCTGCTTTCCTCCCTCCCTCCCTCTGTCTTTCCTTCCTTCCTTCCTTCTTTCCTTCCTTCCTTCCATTCTTTAATGCAGCCGTTCATTTGTTTATTCAACATACAGTTATTGAGCTCTTACTAAGTCGCAGGTATCGTTCACGGCTCTGAGGACATGGTAAGGGCTTGGGCTGGGACGGGACTGGGAGAGAAAGCAGATGGCAACTCCAAGGGTCACTGCTGCCTCAGAAGCCACAGGAATTTGTGACTAATCAGATGTCAAGGGAAGGGATTGGGAGGAGTCCCTGAAAATGGCAAAATAAAAATCTTTCTGGGAGGGACAGTAGGAAAAAAGAGGCCAGGTGCTGCCTGGTGGGGGCTGTAGTTCCTGTTCTCCCAGGTGGAGCAGTTGCTTACAGCAGGGACAGGCAGGGACACGCAGGCCCCTCTTCCTTATCCCTCTGCTGGACCCTGCCCTCTGCTGGACCCCGCCCTCTGCCAACAGGCGCCTCCTCCTATTTATCAGGCCCAGGCCTCTCACACAATTGGGCCATTCCCAGCCATGGCTGCCAGTAAATTAATTTCAGGTAGGTGAGGTGCTATTACTGACAGGGTGACCTGGGGCCATCAGGTACCCTCTCTGAACCTCAGCTTGAGAATCTGTCCAATGGGTTGACAACAACTTCATCACAGGGCCGTGGTGAAAATCAAATTCGGTAATGGCCTTGAAGAAGACTTTGTGAACAGTCAAGGCTTGAGCCCGTGCTATTTTTGTAGCTGTTATGTCTATATGTGTGTGCATCACAGATACGTGGGCAGAGACAGAGGCTGGCCTGGGGCGCGAGGGTAGAACCATTCTGTGCTAGCTATAAGCTGGGCAACAAGTAATGCTGTCTCCTTGTTCTCTTCCTAGCTGGTTCTGAGGACATGGGGGGCACCACAGTCAATGGAGACTTGTTTCAGGTAAGCAAGACTGTTGGAGACAGGGTGATAGTGGGCATCGGGCGGGAAAGGCAAAATGACCCATAGTGACATGGACTGAAGGAAACATGGGGACCCTACCCACACACTGCCCTTGGCAGGAGGCTAAATTGAGTGACCACCTCCAAAATGTCTGAGTGTTTTAGAGGTGCAGGCCCTTTGATCTAGAAATTCTATTTCTCAGAATTTACCCTACAGGAATAATTGCATGAGGATACCCAGATTCTTTGCAGGATTATTTATAATAGACAAACTGGAAACAACCTAGGTGTCCAGCATCAGGGGACTGGGCAGGTAAACTGGAAAACCATCCTGTTGTTTAAAAAGGACCATCAGAGCTGTCTGCGATGGCATGACAAGATGCCCATGATATAGTAAGTGGGGAAAAGCAGCTTGCCGAATCATATGCACAGTATGGTGCTGTTTTTTAATTTTAAAAATATGTTTGCACAAAATATCTGGAAGGCAGTGCACCAACTATTCACAGTGGTTAGCCCCAGGGGACAGGGGAGTGAGGAAAGGAAAGGATTTTCACTTTCTCTGGATCTGTTTAAAAATCTCTACAATTGAGAAAGTATGTACAAAGTCATGCTACTTTAAAAATAAATCTCTACAGTGATCCTATACTAGAAAACAAAAACAGTAAGGATGTTGCTAGTTAAAGAACTGCTTCTCTCTCTGCCCTCCTAACCTCCCCTCTCCCATCCACACACACACACTTAGACTAAGAGAGCTCAAATCACCAATGGCTTCACCAGGACCCCCACACCTGCAGCAGTCCCCCCACCCCAGGTGGGGCTAAACCTCCTCTGAACGAGCCCTGATGCCCACTCCGACTGATTCAAAGACCCTTGACTGTGGAGCTGCAGCTGTGGGACCTCCTGGGCCCCACCCTGTTGAGGCACTAGCCTCCTCAATCCTCTGGGGGAATGAACAATACATTCTTATGTAAGAGGGATGGGCTGGTACCTTCCTCAGGGAAACTGGCCAAGTCCCATTTCTGGAAAATTACTCAGCTATGAGCAAGCTAGAAAAGTCAGTCTCTGGGACTTTGGGACCTTTGTGTCTCTTTGGGCTTTGAGAGGGCCAAAGAGCCAGCATTTATTCCTGGACCATTAGGTAGATTCTTGAAGCTTAGTCCACCCACGCTGTGGGCAGACTCAAGGGTTTCGCTTGACCTAAGGTCTGTGTCCTCAAGTGGGACCTGGAACTGGAGAGACCCTTGGAACTGCAGAAGAACCTTTCCTGTTATATAGATGTAGATCTTGAGGTTCAGAGAGGTGAAATGACTCATGCAAAGTCACACAGGAAGCAGTTCCAGAGGTTTTGTTGATTTGGTACCCATCCTCCCAGCCGCAGCTGCTGTCCCTGGCCCACTCTGCATTGGGTGGGTCTGAGACCTGGGCCTACTTCCCAATCTCAGCTGGAACTCTTATTCTCTTGCTAATAAGAATCCCGGGTATGTTTATTTGTAAGTCATTTCACATCAGTGCCATCCTAGACTCCTTACCAGCAGGGGAGGAGTCACAGATGAGGCCGAGTCATTTAGAAGCTTAGTGGCAGGCTCACGAGGATCTTCTGGTGCCCTCTGTACTGGTGGTACTAGTCCCCCACTGCTGGAACTGGCTAGCCACAGCAGCTGGGTCGCAGGGGAAAGCCCTGCAGACTTTCTTTAGGATCAAACATAGAGCAGGGTCCAGCTTGCACCTCGAGGGAGGGAAGAAGCCAGAGCCTCCTTCCTCCCTTCGTCCCTCATCCCTTTCCCTCCTCCCCTCCCTCTCTCCTCCCCTTCCTCCTTCCTTCCTCCCCTCCCTCCCTCCCTCCTTTCTCTTTCCTTTCTTTCTTTCTTTTGATTTTGTTTTTAACTTAATTTTTTTTATTAGAGAAGTTGTAGGTTTATAGAAAAATCGTGCAGAAAGTACAGAGTTCCCATATACCCTGCCCTCACACACGTAGTTTTCCCTATTATTAGCACTTTGCATTAGTGTAGTGCTTTTGTTACAATTGATGAAGCAATATTATTAGAATTATACTATTACCTGTAGGCCATAGCTTATATTAGGGTTCACTGTTTTTTTGTGTCATACAGTTCTGTGAGTTTTTTGTTTGTTTGTTTGTTTGCGGTACTGGGGCCTGCAATTGAACCTGGGACCTCGTATGTGGGAAGCCAATGCTCAACCACTGAGCCACATCATCTCCCCTGAATTGGTTTTCTCGTCTGTTTGCCTGTTGTTTGTTTTTTTTGTTTGTTTTTAGTAGGCACTGGGAACCGAACCTGGGACCTTCCATGTAGGAAGCAGGCGCTCAACCACTTGAGCCACATCCACTTCCCAGTTCTATGGTACCTCCTGTACCCACGGACCGTCACTGCCGTCTGGCGGGGGCAGGAAAATAAATCCAGCTCAGACCAAAGAAAGGGAGCCAGAAACTGCTTCAAAGGGCTTTGCCTGCCAGAAACCCCACGGTGCTCTTCTTAGTAGGGCAGCGCTGGCCAGCGTTCACAGAACCCTCGCTGCACAGCCACGGGGAGCCCCAAGAACTTTCCCCATCTGGCCCATTTGCATGTGCTCTGCAGGCCACAGAGTGCTTCCACGGTGGTGGTCTCACTGGGGCTTCACTTGGCACCGTGAGTGGAAGGAGATGGCTCCCATTTAATGGACGTGAAAGCCCAAGGACCCCAGTGAAGGGTTTCTCCAAAGTCACACATTCAGTGAGTGGCAGAAGTGGAGCCCTAAAGCCCAGTCAGCCCCCCTGCTTCTGGGTCCAGTGCTCTTCCCAGCTTCCCACCCCACCCCCCAATCAGGCTGCGATCATCCACTCATTCTTTCATTCATTTAGGCACTCATTCTTTTTATTTATTTATTTGTTTGTTTGTTTATTTTTAAACAGTTTTACTAAAGAAAATGTTTATATGACTTACTTTTCGCCAGTCTGTTCTAGCATGCTTCTAATGATATCAGTATCTCCTGGATCAATAATAGCCAGTGTGCATACTCTGTAGAATTTTCCGCATGCTGTGCCCGATTCAATAGTATTGCCACTGTAGTGATGAACACCAGTTTGGGCAAACATGGCAATAGTACTCTATTTCAGATTTCCTCAATGCTGGGCAATTGTTGGTGAGGATCACTAATTTCGCTTTGCCTTGCCTGATTCATCTTCAGAGTCCGCTTATATCCCAGAACGTACTTTCCACTTTTCATAACAACGTTGGAGCCTAGAACTGTTCGACTCCAGTGACTTTTTTGTCATCTTTGCAGTCACCATCTTCCTGCCTTAGGTGCAGGGTGACCCCTAGCCAAGAGCAGCTGCCAAGATGGCACTCATTCTTGCATTCCTTTAGTGGGCTCACATTTTTGAGTGCCACGCCCTGTGCCCAGGGCAGTGGATAGAGATGCAAATCCAATAGGGTAACTTCTTTTTTTTTTTAGATTTATTTTGTTTATTTATTTCTCCTCATCCCCTCATTGTTTGCACTTGCTGTGTCTGTTCGTTGTGTGCGTGCATCTTTTTTTCTTAGGAGGCACTGGGAACTGAACCCAGGACTTCCCATGTGGAAGGGAGGCACCTAATCACTTGAGCCACCTCTGCTCTCTTCTTTGTTGCATCTCTCATTATGTTTTCCTCCTTGTGTCTCTTGTTGCGTCATCTTGTTGCATCATCTCACTGCGCCAGCCCATCGCATCAGCTCACTGTCTTGCTTGTTTTCTTTAGGAGGCACTGGGAACCGAACCCGGGACCTCCCATGTGGTAGGTGGGAATTCAGTCACTTGAGCCATATCCGCTTCCCCAACAGGGTCACTTCTAGTAGAGGACAGAGACCTGGAGAGAAATAATGGTAGCCCAGGATGGTAAGGGCTCAAACGTGGGTATAGTCCTAAGAGCTAACAGTTTAAGTTCTTCCTATGGGGCAGGCACCCTCTGAGAACATCCCATGTCTGAACTCATTTAATCCTCCCAACATCCCAATGGTGGGAGGGACTTTGTTATTCCCATTTTGTAAGTGAGGAGATGAAATCACAGGGAGGTTTAAGAGCTTGCTATAGTTACATGACTAGTAAGAGCTGGCACTTGAAGCCAGGCTTTCAGGGTCCAGAGTCTGCAATGATGTCAGGGAACAAGACAGGGAGGGGATGCTTGAGGTGGAGTTTGGGGGCTGCCCCGGATGGTGGTGTTAGTGGAATGCTCTGGGTTCTGGGCTTCTAGGTTCTTGACTAATGTCACATAAAGGAATTTAAGGACAAGCCATAGGGTAGGCAAGGGAGTAAAGAGTTTATTAAGA
>JAQZBX010059534.1:0-17510 GCA_029593785.1 Cabassous unicinctus
AGGTGGCATGAAATATGTGCTGAGCTGGACTTTCCTTTTGTCAATTTTCCATGATAATATAATTGAGAAACTGGTGATATAGCAGTGTGAATATACAATTTTGTATTTGTGTTTGTGTATGACTATGTGTGTATCAACTTTTTAAAAATTTCTTAATACCAACAATGTTGAGCATTGTTTTTTTTTTACCAGGATGGAGGACTTTAAAGGTATTAGGAAACTATGTCTTCCAAAAGCATACACATTGCTAAAAGAAAAATAAAAGAATAAAATCCTATATATTAAAGATGAAAATTTCTTATTCATTTTTTTCCAGTTAAAGCCCAGAATTAAACTTTAAAAGCAAGTTTTCTGGATTTCATTAATTAAATTCATTAAACATTTCCAATGCTTCTTATATACATTTAAATTCTATTCATAATATAACTGTAATTTCTCTCATTTCCCCCTTCCTCAGGTCCCAGACACCTCTAATCTCATTTCTCTCTATTGCTCATTGTAGATACTTTATATATGTGGAATCTCATAATATTTGCTCTGGCTTACTCTACTCAGCAGTATGTTTCTATTTTCAAGATTCATCCATGTTGTCACATGTATCAGAAGTTCATCCCATTAAGTTAATGATATTCCACTGCAGATGTAAACAACATTTTGTTTACCCATTTATCTGTTGAGGGACACTTGGGTTGTTCCTACCTTTTGGCTATTGTGAATAATACTGCCATGAACATTGAGGTGCACAATATCTGTTTGAGTCCCTGGTTTCAATTACTTGGGGAATTTACACAGAAGTAGATTTGCCAGACATATGGTAATTTTGTACATAAATTTTTCAGAAACATACAAAATATTTTCCTCAGTGAATACACCATTTTATATTCCCACCAACAATCTATGAAGGTTCCAAGGTTTATGTATTTTTGTTTGCATTGACTTCCTGTTGTTTTGTTAAATTAATGTAAAATCTAGTGGGCATAAAATAAAGTGGTATCTCATTGTAGTTAGTTCACATCTGTTTTGGCATTGTGTTGCCTATAAAATTTTTTTTAACTTTTTAATTGAAATTTATCATTCATACATGAACATCCAAAAATAACAAAAGTTATTTTGTTATTTGTTATTTTGTTATTTGTTATTAAAGTTGTGAACTTACAATGAGCAGCAGACAGAATGAAAACCCAAGTGGCACTCTGAGGGGTGGATGAACAAAGTTTTATTACATGCGGGCCCAAAGGAGAGTCAGCTCTCCAAAAAATCTGACCACTATGTCTTGATTTTCATAAGGTTATATAGGAACTCTAAGTGTGGGCAAATTCCTAAGCAAGTTGGCAGGCAGGGTTACAAAAGGAAAAGGAGTGAAGTTAGCTTTTCTTCCTAAAGCAGAAGGCTTTTAGGGAGGAAAAGGGTCAGTATCGGTTTAGAGTTGCAAATTCCAGTTGAAAGTGGCAGGTTGGGAATGCTGATCTTCTTAATGATGTGGATTCCAGGGAGATAAGGGGAGGAAGGGAGAAAATGCCCAACAACGGGGAACTTATTTTCCTAAAGCTGCGGGTTTCTGCGGAGGGAGGTTAGGTCCCTGGCATTTTCTTTATCATAACCCCTTTGATGACCTTATAATTCTTTATGGGGTATCATCTGCTAGCAAGGGGATATTTCTGTAGTCCCCAAGGGCTGATATTTAACATGAGGCATCAGTTGGTGTTTTAAGGCATTTAAGTGGGAAGTGATGTATTGTGTTAGGTACCTTTGAATGCATGGCCCGAAAGTTAAGAGGAAGAAAACTGAGGCTATTACTGGCATGAGTGGCAAAATCCAGGAAAGGTCATACTGGAAGTAGTTCCCATTGGCAGATGCCTGGTATACACAGTTTAAGCGGTCTTTGGCTCATTCTTTTAGTAGGGCCACCTTGTCCCTAATTATCCCTGAGAAATTTGTATAGAAACAGCATTCGTCCCCCAGGGCCTAACAGATCTCCCCTGAACCTGCAGTGAGCAAGTCTAATTCTCACCTGTTTTATAAAACAACTTCTGCCAATGAGTCTATCTGGTCTTAAAACCCATTGAAGGCCTCTGATAGTTCTTCATGGTCATTTGATGTTTCCTGTGCTAGGGTTTGTAAGCCCTCCTGACCAACTGTGAGTGGGGCCCCTGCTACTGCTGTGCTCCCAAATACTCCTAGCTCTAAGAGTATTGGAATTGCCTGTATTGCTCATTTGGCTCAGGAGAGCTCTCCAGGCAATTAATCTCCATACCCTGAGAATGATGGTACTGGCCAATCCAGGTAACAGATGCCCTGGCCATCCTGTGGAAGGCACCAGTAGGCGTTGGTGCCACAGACCCAGATCATGGAGTTTGTGGCTCATCGGTCAGGATCATTGAGTGGGCAGGTGGTGTTACAGTTAGCCTTCCAAGAGGGAAGATGGTTGAAGGAGACCTGGTAATTATGTTTTTAGGATTAGCCAGTTTTACTGGGGGTTCAATTATGTGGACTGAGAGGGGCATGGACCCTGCTGCAGAGCTGTCATGGGTCAGGAGGGTTATGTTCCATGGGACAGGTACAGGGAGGATGGTTAGACTTGAGGAAGTGCATAAACAGCAGGATGTAGCTATGTTGGACAGGGATTCATTTAGGAGTTGGTGGAAATTTTGGACCTGGTACAAAAGGACATTGCGGGGAGCTGTTCTAAGTTTGGCTTTGAGAATCTGGGCAGATTTACTGATATTTTTCATCCAGATTTTCTCTGGGAGTTTGGTTACTGGGATCATTTGGACCAGTACGACGTCCCCTGGGTCTGGCCCCGATGGGTCCTAAATTCTGATTCCTAGTTTTAGTCCTGTTTGGGTCTTTAAAAAGGTATTTTCTGATCTGGTGGTTATGTGTAATAAGATGAGTTTTACAGAGTCACAGGATTCTATGTCACACCCTACCAGGCTGGGCATTTTCTGTAGGAGATGTGGAGATGACAGTGGGACCCCCATCCAGGGAGAGGTGGCACCTACCAGCAAGCTCCAAGAGTGTCAGAATCTTCTGCTCTTTTGGGGGTCTCAGCAGAGGTATTTGTCATAACTCCCATAGTTGTGATCCCTACACCCTCTTCCGGGGGCAGGTATGGGAGCGTGGGGGTATGGGGCAACTAGCAAGGTGTAAGGAGCATGATCTTGGATTGCCCTGCTAGCATTGAATGTTACAGAGGCTGAAGTTGCACCTGCTGAGAACAGGACTGACGCATTCAGCATGGATTGTTTGCCCTAGCTTTGAAAAATTTACAGCTGCCATAGATTTTGGGGGTGGATATTGTCTTCTAGGGAGGAGGCAAGGAAGGAAAGGGCAAGAAAGTCAAGGCACAGAAGCATCCTATTATACACCAGTAAGCAACTGCAATTAGGGTTCTATTCACAATTGTCCAGTCTGCAGGGGCCACAGCAGTAAGTCCAACTCTAAACACCAAGGCGAGCAGGCCATATGAGCACAAGATCCGCCAGGAGCAGGGGTCCAGTCAGCAGGTGTTTGATGAGGTCAGTGTTAGGGGATCTCAGGCAACTCACACTCTCAAAGGGTGGCCGGGTATGATTTGTGCGGTCCAGCTGTCCTGCTATTTATTGGGGTGTGCTTTCTTGACCTTGGAATGATAGATCCAAGGGACGATGCAGCAACTTTAAGAGCAGCAGGAGTTACAAGGGTCACAGGATGTGGATCTGTCCAGGAAGACTGAAGGTTTTTTTTTTCCAGTTATTGACCCAGACTAGGTCCCCTGGCTAGTGGGGGTGCACTGGGTGTCCCAGGGGGATGAGGTTCTGAGACAAGATAGTTTTATCTATTTCAGCTAGAGTTTTCCCCAGCTGCTGGAGAATGGAATCTTGGCTATCTTCCCGCAGAAGTTTGAGATTTCCTTTGAAGGCCTGGATAATTGGGGGTGGCCATCCAAATAGAATCTCAAAGGGTGAATAGACTGTCGGTCCTGGGGTACACCTAACTCAGAGAAGGATTAAGGGAGGTAAGTCTACCCAGGTAAGACCAGTTTCCTGGCAGCATTTGGCTAGGGTGGCTTTGAGGGTTTGATTCATGCATTCAACTTTCCCTGAACTCTGGGGCCTGCAAGCACTATCGATCTTCCACTTGATTCCTACCATTTTTCTTAGCTCTTGGACGATGACAGCCATGAAGGCCAGGCTATTGTCACTTCCAATAGACAGGCAGCCCATGTAAGGGAATGATTTCTCTAAGTAAAGCCTTAGTCACTTCTCTTGCCTTTTTGGTGCAAGGGGGAAATCTTTGACCCAACCTGAAAAGGTGCATATCATCATCAACAGATATTTGTACCCCTGACTTGGCTTCACTTTTGTGAAGTCTGCTGTGAGATCTTCAAAGGGGGCTGTCCCCATGGGCTGGACACCTGCTGAAGCACAGGGACCCTGCAGTGGGATGTTTTGGGCACAAACTTGGCACTGGCTGCTGATGGTGGCACAGAGAGAAGCTGGTCAGGTTATGTAGTAGTATTTCCTGAGCAAGACTTCTAGTGCAGTTTTCCCTAGGTGGGTGAGTTGCTGGTATTGCTGGATGAGGGCATGAGTGGCTCCCTTTGGGATAAAAATCCAGTCATCCAGGAGCAGCCAAGTTCATTCAGGAGTTCAGCTTCCCCCTTCTCTCTTAGCCAATTCCTGTTCTTCCCGGGTATAGCTTAGTTGATTAGTCTCTTGTCCTAAGAGGGACAGCTGAGGTGTCAATTCTGGGATTCATATTCCATGGGTTCCTTCAGCTTCTTGCCAAGGTGCTTTGTTGACTAGCCTGTTTCTTTGAGCAACAATGTCCATTCTTTCTGATGTCCCCAGCAGTGGATGATGGTGACTTTGGTTTCCAAATTGCTTCTAACATTTAGAGGATTTCTTTTTGTTTTTTATTTCCTTTCCCCCTGTGGTTGGAGACCTCTTTCTTTATAAATTGCCCTGTGGATATGAATGGTAGCAAATGCATGCTTAGAGTCAGTGTAAATGTTTACTGCTTGCCCGGCAGCTAGCCTCAGGGCTCAGTCCAGCGCCCAGAGTTCTGCTCATTGTGCAGATTATCCCGTTGGTAAAGATGCCACTCCCACCACCCATTCAGAAGTGGTGACTGCATATCCAGCAAGCTTTCCCCCATTTTTAACTACACTGCTCCCATTTGTAAATAGTGTTTGATCTGGGGAAGGGAGTGGTTTGTCTTGGAGGTTGGGGCGGCTGGCATAAACTTCCTTAGTCACTTCAACACAATCATGCTCAGGAAACACTTCCTCTTCTGGTAAAAAAAATGTGGCAGTGTTTAGACTGCACACTGTTTCTATTGCCACTCTGGGGTTTTCACAGAGTAAATCTTGGTAATGTGCAAGCCAGGGATTTGATATCCACTGATGCCCATGTGAGTTCTTTAGGGCAGTGACTGCATTTGGCACCATAACATGAATAGCCTGTCTGAGGGTTGATTTGTCAGCTCAATTGATGAGGGTTATGGTTGCTGCCAGGGCTTTTAGGCAGGGTGGCCACACTGCAGCCAGAGGGTCCACTTGCTTGGAGAGGTAAGCAATCGGTCTTTGCCAGGGGCTGACTGTGTGAGAACCCCCAATGCTACTTTGTTCTTTTCATGCACTAACAGGTTAAAGTTTCAAGTTCCATCTGGGAACCCCAATGCAGGGGCTTGGCTGAGTTGTCTTTTGATGTTTTAAGGGCCCCCTGTTGAGCTTCTCCCCAGGCAAGGGGTTCTTTTTCTGGACCAATCAGAACTTTGTAAAGGAGTTTGGTCATGGCTGCAAACCCAGGAATCCAGATGTGGCAGAAACCTGCAGCCCAGAGGAACTCATGAAGCTTTCTTTTTGTGGTGGGGGTAGGGATGGTGCAGATCACTTTCTTTCATTCAGGTCTGAGCATCTGGTGCCCTTGGGTAATGCTGAGCCCCAGGTATTTGACCTGCTGTTTACAGATCTGGGCCTGTCTCCAAGACACTTTGTACCCAGTCTGTGTTAAAAGTTGTAGGAGAGTCTGGGTCCCTCTCCAGCAGTCCTCTTTCATCTCACTGGCAAGTAGGAGGACATCTACATATTGCAAGAGGGCAAACCTGCAGTCCTCCTGGGAGTAGGCTGCCAAATATGCCGCCAAGCCTTCCAAAAAAATGTGTAGGGGAGTTTTTGAAGCCTTGCGGAAGCCAGGTCCAAGTTAGCTCAGTTTTCTGCCGGGTTTTGGGATCTTCCCACTCAAAGGCAAACAGCAGCTGGCTTGTGGGGGCACCTGAAGGCAGAAGAAGGTTTCTTTCAGCTCCAGGCAAGTGAACCACGTGGCTTCAGTCAGCAGCTGTCCTAGCAAAGTGCACAGGTTGGGAACAAGCTGATGTAAGGTGAAAGTGGCATTATTAATGGCTCATAAATCCTGCACTGGTCAATATTTGGTCCCATCTGGTTTCTTTGCTGGTAATAATGGGGTGTTCTAGGGTGACTGGCACTCAATTATGATTCCTTCTTTCTCAGGTGATGTATGTGTTTGACCATGTCAATTGCCCTTTGCGGGGGATCAGATACTGCCTCTGCTGGACCAGGACAGATCCAGGCTTTATATTGATGGTGATGGGTTTATGGTTCCATGCCAATTCACATTGGGTTTTTTTCCTCCCAAACCTGGGGGAAAAGTTCCAGCAGTATTTCCAGAATCTGATCTGAACTTTCTTCTGTGTGAAGTCCCCATTCTTCACTTGGGAAACAGTGATGAAGAGAACGATGCCAGTCCCAAGGCTTAATCTTGCTGGCCCTTCAGGTTTGAAGGTAATCTGGGCCCCCAGTTTTTGTTAAGAAAGCCCTAACAAGCAGTGGAACTGGAAATTCAGGCAGGTACAGGAATCCATGAATCAGTTCATGCCACCAAGCTGACAAATTCTTGACTGGCAAAAAGTCCATTGACTTGACTGGTCCCATTGCTCCTATAATATTAGTGGCTTTTCTGCTAAAGGGGACAATGGGGGTTGTGACCACAGACTATTCAGCACCAGTGTCCACCATGAAAGTTATTGCCTGGCTTCTGACTTGTAGTTTGACCATGGAATTGTGGGGGCCAAGTTCCAGTGAGCCCAGTTCCCCCTATTCAGGGTTGATCCCTGCCAGCCTGATCAGATGGTCTTTGGGGTCAGGTTGGTATTTCACTTTAGGGATGTTCCCTCTATGTGCCTGAGTCTTTTGGGAGCACTCATTTTTCCAGTGTCCACTTTCTTTGCAGTATGCACATTGGTCTCTGGCCAGGGGCACCCTTCTGGTGCTTGTCCCCTTCTCATATGGTGTGGTCAGGATTTCTCAAGGCTGCTGCCACTAGGGAGGCTTGATGTTTTATTCAATTCTTGGCTTCTCATTCTGCAGCTTCATCTTGATTGATGAATACTTTGTTGGTGACTTCAAGGAGTTGAGAGATGTTCATCCCCAAGAACTTTGGAGCTTTCTTTTAATGTCCATTGCTGCCTGCACAACAAAGACAGCATTCACCATCCTCTGGTTTTCCAGAGCTTCTGTGTCAAAAGGGGTATAGATTATGAAGGCCTCATGAAGTCATTCATAGAAATCTCCTGGAGATTCATTAGGCTTTTGTGTAACTAAACTTATCTTTGTCATGTTTGTGGCTGTTTTGCCCCTTCTCGGTCACCTTGAAAGACTGCTTCCGGATATTGTTGGAGTGCAGCCCATCCCTGATCAGTGTTGAAGTCCGAATTAAGTTGAGCCTCTGGTGCCACCTCTCATGCCCAATCTTCTGGGTTTAAGATGCCAGTAGGGGCCTGCTTCTGCAACCACTTATGGGCTTTCATCAGAATACATCATCTCTCCTCTGTATTAAACAAAGTCAGAAGGATTTGGAGGCAATCATCTCAAGTAGGGCAATGGGTTTAGAAAATGGATTCCATGAGATCAATATGGGCCTGGGGCTTTTCCAAGTAGGAGGGGGTGTGGGGCTTCCAGTTTAAGAGGTCTGTAGTTGTGAAGGGCTGGTAATATAAAACAGGCCTCCTGAGTCAGATGGCCCCATCCTCGCTGATCTGGGCTGGATGCTGTGTTTCATGGAGGGGCATGTGTAACTTGGGTTGTGTCAACTGGAGCGTCTTTGCTATTGGGATTCCAGGGCTTTCTCAAAGAGGATAGATGTTCCTGGAGGGACTGAAGGTGGGGATGTTTCTCAGATATCTGCCTGCACTCCTGGGCTAGGAAGAGAGACCAAAGGTAGAAGTATTTCTGGGAGATCTGTCTGCACCCCCAGGCTAGTAGGAGAGGCTATAGCAGCCAGAATATATGGCAGTGGGGATGGGGGGGTGGGTCCTCCTCCAAGGACCCTTGATGAATGACTGGATTCCAGAGCCCTGTTCCCTGTGCAACCAAGACCCTGTTCTGTCATTTTTTTCCAGCACACAATCAAACCCACAGTGGAAGATTCTGGGCTATCTCTAACCAAGAGTCAATGTAGGGAAACTGATCGGGATGGCCAGGAGTTCCTGTGACAAGCAGCTACACTGTGCAGAACCTGGCTATATCCAGGGACACTTTTGAGGGCCAGTCAATGTTAAAAGTGGGCCACTCTACTTCACTTAAAGTTCAGAGTGTGCCAGGGTTCATCTGGATGCCATAATCTCTAGAAAACCCTTCTTGAAATTCTTGAGATGGTAGATTTTGACTGTGATGAACCCATAACATGCATCGGTGGCAAAAGACAGAGAAGGGAAGGGATTGCCTCTTTCAATGCCACTCAGATGCCTGCCTGTCTTTATCTCTCATGAGAACTTCAGCTAGTCTCGGCTAAGGTGCCCAGGCAGAGTTTGGGGTAGCCATTATGCCAAATGATGTAGCCATGGAAAACAGGTTAGTGCCCACACAGGCTCCATAGCATAAGATTTGGAGTCACAGACTGGAATAACAGAGACAAGCCTCTGTCATCCTCACTCGTACATACAATTGCTCAGAAGTTACACAGTCCCTCCCTCAGGAATTTACAATAATAATTCCACACCCTGAGTCCGTGGCACAACACAGATGAAATAATGGGTTGCCTCTTCTGAGGCCACTCAGATGCCTGCCTTTCTGTGTCTCTCATGAGAACTTTGGCTCATCTTGACTAATGTGCCCATGCAGAGTTCAAAGTGGGTCATTGTGTCATATGATGTAGCCATAGAAAACAGGTGAGGGCCCACATGGGCTCCATAGCATAAGCTTTGGAGTCGCAAACTGGAATAACAGAGGTAAAACTCTTTCATCCTCACTCACACACACAATTGCTCAGAGATTATGCAGTCCCTCCCACAGGGATTGCCCTATTCTGGAATCTCAGTACTCAAGATTTTGGGAGGTGATCAGTCTCCTCTTACATCCAGAGATGTTCCGGACTGAGGACTTGACACCAAGGTCCTTACCTTTCTGGAGTCTTCTGGCACTGTTCAGTCTACCTCCTCACTGAGTCAGGCTGGGTTGTGAGAACATGTCCAGTGGGGACTGCCTCAGTAGGCTGTCCCATCATAAGGTTGGGTGGCACTCACCTCATTCACTCAGAGATTGCATTCAGCCATGCCTGTCAGCCCCAAGCCAGAGGCACAACAGGCCTGCTCAATTGGGTTTCCCATTCAGGGAACCAAACGTTGTGGCAGATGGAATGAAAACCCAAGTGGCACTCTGAGGGATTGGATGAACAAAGTTTTATTATGCATGGGCCCAGAGGAGAGTCAACTCTCCAAAAAATCTGAACACTGTGTCTTGATTTTGATAAGTTTATAGGAACTCTAAGTGGACAAATTCCTAAGCAAGCAGGCAGGCAGTGTTACAAAAGCAAAAGGAGTGAGGTTACCTATCTTCCTAAAGCAGAGGGCTATTAGGGAGGAAAAAAGTCATTATTTGTTTGGAGTTGTAAATTCCAGTTGAAAGGGGAACCCTGGAGTGCTTATCTTCCTAACAATGTGGATTTCAGGAAGAAAAGGGGATGAAGAGAGAAAGGGACTGAGGGGAGCTCATTTTCCTAAAGCTGCAGGTTTCTCCTGAGGGGGTGTTAGGGTCGCAGCACTTTATCAACAAAACAATCATGAATATCATCATACAAGGCTCCCAGACATTACCCCAATACCAAAACCTTGAATTGCTGTGAAACAATTGTTTAAAACTATGAAAGAGAATTGTCAAAACATTACTACTAACTATAATAGCCAATATCTTTCATTTGTTGTGTTTTTCCCTCAACATATCCAGTTATTAATCTGTGAAATTACAATTGAAAGGAAGGTAGAGAGTGATGTAGGGACTATATAACATATGGATTCTGGCTGTGCATGAAGAGTGTGATTCACAGTATCAGAATCTTCTTTTACAAAATTGAAGAAAATGGTAATACAGAGAAAAATTACAACATAATTTATGGATTATAGTTAACAGTAATATTGGAAAATTTTGCAGTGATGACAAAGAAGATATTATATCAAGTCTCTAATTTGTTTTAAACAATGACATTGCAATGACAGACACAGGCCATTATATATCTTGCCATAACTTACAAAATTGTGGGGGAGAGAGTGTAAACTACAATGTAAACTATAATCCACCCTTAGTGGCAATGCTCCAAAAAGGTGTATAATTTTAACAAATGCACAGCACTAATGAAGGATGCTGTTAATGTGGGAAAATGTGGGAGATGTAGGGAGTGGGGCATATGGGGATCCCTTATGTTTTTTATGTAACATTTATGTAATCTAAGTATCTTTTTAAAAGAATAAAAAAGTATATTAAAAAATAAAAATGTATTATTTGTGTTATGTTACTCAACTAACAACTACATTATCAATAGATATAATTTAATGTCCTTCACACTTTTGTTCATTCCTCAGTCTTGGAGAATTTGAAATATATGTGCTCTGACTGTTTCAGCCTGAGAAGGTAGACAGATATTATGGAACAAGTTAATGTTATTGTTTTGTTTGCAGGTGCAGATACAACTTTTTTTTTTGATGGGGGGAATGGTCCAGCCTCATCATTTTGCTGGTTATCCAAGGCAGGGCTGAAGAACTGGAGAGTAGGAGTTGACTGCATTTCTGCTAGGTTTCAGGGCTCAACAATCTGGATCCTTTTTACTTTCTGAGAACTATACTTAACAGGTAAATTGAAAGTTATATGTTCAGATACAGGAGTAGAAGAATCATCATTAGGAAGTTTATAACTGAGTACAACTATGTTGTTTTGGGGGAATAGATTTACATACATTCCCAGATAAAGCCAAATGAGAGGATATTGATTTCAGAAGGCCATGTGGCTTACCTATGTTGTCCACATGTCCCAAGGGCCCTCAGCAGCACATTTGTTAGAGGCTTTGTTTACTGTGGCAGTTTTAATGACTTTTGGCAGGGAAACTGTGTGATGTGCAGCTGGTGGTGTGTGCAGACCATGGGGGAAAGCCCAGTGGGCCTCTCTGCCTCTCCTGGTAAGCCTTGGTTTCACTTTTGCAGACTATGACATGCACAGAGTTTGCCAGGCTCCATGGGAGGGCCTGGAGTGGGTCTCAGTTATTAGTGGTAGCGGTCATAACACATACAATGCAGACTGTGTAAAGGGCAGATTCACCACCTCCAGGGACACACCAAGAACCAGCTGTATCTGCAAATGAACAATCTGATATCTGAAGACACGGCCCTCTTTTACTATGTGAAATACAAAATGAGGGAAAGCAAGGCTAACCCAGGCATAAACCTTTTCTGTGGGGTGGCCAGGAGCGGATGCTTAGGACCCACTGACCACAAGGAGAAGTTTGAGGGAGGTGGTCAAGGGCTGCTGTCCTGTCAGAGTCTGGGGCTTCCTTTCCAGCTCACTCCACAGGGTGCATGTCTAGATAGAAGTTTCTGGGCCTATCACTGAGGTCAGGAATTCAAGAATATTTGCAATAGAAGGAAGCACAGTCACCAAAAAATTTCTTCACCTCTCCCTTATGAAGTCAGAAAGGGACTTGCCAGTGTTGGCAGGTACAGAATTCTGTGTAGCTAAAGGCATCCTGTGAATCTTTCACAGTGAGACTGAAGGTGGGAAACTCAGTAATATTCCCCATAAAGACACTGTGATTAACATGAGAAACAAGGAAGCAGTTACTCCAGGGGCTAAAATTTCACTCCTGCTCACACAAATTTGTGGACATCAAATTCTTTTATCCAATTATATATTTGTCTAATATTCCAATTACCCACTAACCTTTTTTCTCACATTCCCCTTTACTCCTTTTGATCCTTGTCCATGGATGTTGTGTTTCCTGTGGTCTACATCCCAAGGCTCAGGTCCATTACCTGGAGCTCAGTTTGTGGCTAAGGCTGTGGCTAGGACAGACACCTGTGGAAGGCTAAAGGGAGGGGCTTCCTCACTCTCCACTGCCTGGGATCCACTCCCCTGTCCTCTGTATATAGGATCATGTGGGAAATGCAGGTTTCAAATTCTATCCATGCAGATAATGGTTGTTTGGTCAAAATGGGATGTAAATATCCTGTTGATCTCGTATGCTACTCAAACTGTCATGTGTCACCTGTGGCTTTGTGAAAAGCAGCTCATGGGCCACCCTGTACTGTGAGCTCTGGAGGATGGGGCCAGGTTTTTGAGATGTTTCCTTGTTCCATATGATGACTACAACACATAAACAGCAGAAAAAGAGCTAGATGAAGTGACTGCTTCTAGATAGCCATCTAAGAACTCTGTGTTTCTTTCCCTCCACTATCCATCACTATCCTCACTCATTTATTTCCCCTCCACATGCTAAAGTGAAAAGTAATTCTCTTTGTTCCTCATGCACAGCACTGTCAGAAAAAAACTATTTTCATTTCTTCCATAGAGATTCATGTCCAATCCAAATGTGTTTTCAAAATATTCCTTCCAACTCAAATGTCTTTAACTCTGGGGATTCAAGTGGAAAATTGGGGAATTCACTTGCTCATGGAGAGATTTCTACTCTACAAATGCTTCACAACCTTGGAGACAAGTGTGTGTGTTTTCATTTCCAGTAGGAAATCCTGGACTAGCTGTGGGAGGAGCACTGCAGCCTTCTATGGGGGTGGAGATTTGACATTGTCAGGATTGGATTGCTGAGGATATGGGTCCATTTTGTTTATCATCTGTTAGCCAAGACAGGGTAAGACAAGTTTTAGGACAAATTCAACTATTGTACCCTCATTTTGTTGTTATTGTGGTGGTGGTTTGTTTTTTGTTGTTGTTTTGTTAGGCATATTCACAATCTTTTATTTATTTCAAAATGTTTGCAATATAAAAATGCATTGTCATTTATAATGAATCCACCAAATTATTTCCTTTCTTGGTCTTGGTGAGCAGTCATAAAAAGTCTTCAGAGTTCAGGATGCTGTGTGTGTCATGAAGTGAGTGGCATAGAGGGGACCTCAGCAGGTGGAGTGAATACTTGTTAACTCAGGCAGGTGTCTTGCTCTGGGGAGAAAACAAGGCTCAGGTGAAATTGTTGCCTGACTATTCAAGGGCAGATGGACCAGTGTGTGTCCATGAAATGTCATTTGAGCTTGATATCACCTTGTTAGGTTTATATTAAAGGGACAGCTACAGAAATCATCCTAGAGGTATCCATGAGTTTTTTTTTAATGAAAGAAAGTGTTGTTCCATGAACCAACCATTATTACAAGTGGAGCAGTTGAAAGTGGAAATAGCCACCTTGTGGAGTCTGTTAGAAAAACTCTCAGGTGAACAGAAAAGTGCAGCTGCAATACCTACATGGATGAATAACTCAAATGTGGTTCAATCAGTTTTTCATGTGAAATAATACCATAAGCAGGGCCATGCAAGTAAACATTGAGTTACCTCTGCATATAATACAATATTTAATATTCAAATTTTAATCTAACATCTTCTCTATTTAGTAAATATATTTTTTCAAGTATAATGATAAATATTATATATTTATATATTCATATTTATTTATAATATTATATATTTTAATATATATTAGTTTAGTCAAAAGTTTATATATATACATGTAGAAAATACAAAGTTCCCATATATGTTTTCCACACACAGGTTTAATTATTATTAACAATATGCATTAATGTTTTACTTTTGATACAATTGATGAAAAAATATCATTATAATTATAATATTAAGTATAGTCCATAGTTTACAATAGGGTTGACTGTGTTGTAGAGATTTAAGTTTTTAAAAAATTGTGTTCTGGTAACATATACACAGATATTTTCAATTTCATGGTTATATTATATTTTATATTTCCTGATATATATAGGATATTTTATTCAAAAAGTTCATTATGTTGCAACTTAAATTTGTTGAAATGTGCAACAAAGATTACATTACCCAAATATATATAAGCAAAATGATTTTCAGCTGTGCATTGGAAGGAATCAATACTTACAGTAAGCTTGAGTATGGGTATCATAAAATATGGAATCATGGCATTATGGTTATAATAATCCATCATGAGTTAGCATTAATTCTTTCCAAATATAAGAGCAGTCCAGATTGTGCTGTTGAGTGGAGATGTACTAGGCATAATAATCATTTCTGTACATCTTATATAGCAGGTTTCAATCTTTGAGGCACCATTTTAGTATATATTGGGCTGTATTAAGTATTTTAATTTGGATATTGTCCATGGGCCTCATTTTGTCAAACAAATTTGAAATACCATAAACAATACAATGTTAATTAATAAGTCATTGTTTCAGAGTGTCCATGCCATTTTGGAATATTTCGGGGAAATGTGTGCTATGACCACTGGGAATTTGTGCAAGGCAATAGTTACAAATTTAGAGTGAGGCATACATTTTGTCCTTCATTTCATAATTATAAGTTCTCTTAAGAATTTAGGGGACACTACCTTAGATTGCCATGCTGTTATTACAAACACCACACACTGGTTTGCTTAACAACAGGAATAAATTAGCATACATATTTCAGAGGTTAGAAATTTTAAATTGAAGCACAAACTTTCTTCCCAAACTCTCTAGCATTATGTTGCTGACTTGCTGAAATCATTGGGGCTTATTGATTAATATCTCTTTCCCACATTACATTACAAACTCTCCATTTTCCACTGACTTCCAAATTCTCATTCCTTTCATTGAGTCCAAATTTCTCCTCTCAATAAGGCCTTCAGGGAAGCAGATGTGGCTCAAATGGTTGGGTTCCCATTTACCATATGGGAGGCCTTGGGTTCAATTCCCAGGGCCTCCTGGTGAAGGCAAACTGACCCACTGACCCATGAAGTGCAGTGAGCTGGTGCAGCAAGATGATGCCACAAAGAGAGACAAGCAGACACAGAAAAACACACAGCAAATGGAGACAGTGAGCACAAGCAGCAAGGAGGGTATAAATAAATAAAATAAAATAAATCTTTGAAAAAAAAATAAAGCCTTCAATCATATTGATTAATGCTTGCATGCCTCCAGGTTGCCCACAATAGGATCTTAAAAGATCTTATTCTCAAATATGAGTTCACACCTTAACTGATAATATATCCTCAAAAAGTCCCATTTACAAATGGTTTCACACTCACAGGAACACAAATTAATATTAATATATGTTTCCCATACATTACTCCACTACCAACATCTTGCAATGTTGTAAAACATTTGTTAAAAACTATGAAAAAGAACCATCAAAATATTACTACTAACTATAACCAATAACTTACATTTGGTGTTTCACCCCCCAACCCAGTTATGGTCACCCTATATTAGTATTAGGTATTTGTTATTGTTCAGGAGAAAACATTCTTATAATTGTTCTTTTAACCACAGTCCATTTTCCACCAATTGATTTCCTGAGTTATTCAATTCCATAGTTTGTACAATCCATTCAAACTATATATTCAGTAGCTTTCATTTTCATCCCAGAGTTGTGCTGAAATGATTTTTGACAAGGTGGCAAAGACTTCTCAATGGGACAGAAATTGTAGGGGAAACTGGATCTACATTTACAAGAAAAGGAAGAAAGACCACTAACTCACACCATATACAAAAATCAACTAACAGTGGAACAAAGACCATAATATAAAAACTAGAACTATAAAAGTACTTGAAGAAAATGCAAGGAAAACATCTTCAGGATATTTTCTAGGCAATGGTTTCTTAGAATTTGCATCCAAAGCATGAACAACAACAAAAAATTAATAGGACCTTCTAAAAAAAAAACAAAAAAAAAAAGTACATCAAAGGACTTTGTAACAAAACTGAAACGACCACCTCATCAATAGGAGACAGTATTTGGAAACCACATATCTGGCAAAGGTTTACTATTCAGAAAATATTAAAAATTCTACAACTCAACAATAGTAAGGCAAACAACTCAATTGAAAAAGTGACAAAACACTTAAATAGACATTTGTCCAAAGAGAAAATATAAATGGCTAAAAAGCTCATGAAAAGACACTCAACATTACTACTAATAGGGATATGCAAATCAAAACTACAATGAGATCATTTCACAGACTAGAATGACCACTATTGAAAATGCAGAAAACTGCAAGTGTTGGAGAGGATGCAGAGAAATAGGAAAACTCATGTAAAATGGTGCAGCTGCTCTGGAAGCCAGTTTGGCAGGTCCTCTGGAATCTAAGTATAGAATTACCACATGATCTGGTTTTCCTGCTACAATGCATATACCCAAGAAGAACTGAAAACTGGAACTTGAACATATATTTGCACATTGATGTTCATAGAGATATTGTTCACAATTGCCAAAAGATGGAAGCAACCCAAATGTCCAACAACTAATGAATGATTAAACAAAATGTGGTATGTATATAATGGGATATTATTCAGCTATAAATAGAAATGAAGTCTTGATTCATTCAACAACTTGGAAGAATGTTGAGACATTATATTGAATGAAATAAACCAAACACAAAGGGACAAATATTGAATGATCTCACTGCCAAGAACTAATCATGTTTAGCATACTCATAGAGTTAGAAACTAGAATATAGATTCCTAGGAGATAGACTGGTGTTAGAGAATGTGGAGGAGATGTTTACCTTGTACAGAAATTCCATTTAATTGGTATTAAATGTATGAAATTGGATGGTGGTGATAGTAGCACATTACTTTGTGTATAATAAACAGCATTGAACTAAATAGATGAGTGTAGTTAAAATGGGAAATTTTAGGATGTGTATATTACAAGAATAAAACTTGAAAAATAAAACAGTATATACTTGAAAAATAAAAATAATACAGTATATACTATTGTCAAGGTACTATAGTTAGTACAGTATAAGGAAGATATTTCCTGAATTATAACAAATGTACAATACTAATACAAGGTGTTAATAATAGGGTCATGTATAGAAAACACATCTGATGGAAATTATGGATGGTAGATAAAAGTACACTTTTAACAATCTTTCAACAACCACAACAAAGGAAAGTAATGTTTAAAAAAAAAGTGCAATTTTTAAAAAGTGCTGCCACCAATTGTAACAAATATTCCGTATCAATGCAAAGTGTGGTGGTTGGATTTTGTATAAGAACCCTGTATT
>JAQZBX010059535.1:0-17504 GCA_029593785.1 Cabassous unicinctus
ACTAGGACCCTCTCCACCAGAGAATTCTCCTTCCCACTCAGTGGCTGGTGGGAGTCAGGGTTTTTGTGGAGGCTTTTTGCCTTGATATGGGGCTTAGCCACCCACTGGTTCCAGCCACAGGGCTGAGAAACTCATGGTTTTCCCTTGGGCTCTTTATCTCTTTGTTGGTTCTCTCCAGATCAATGCCCTGAAACCTCCTGCTCCATGGGTTCGCAAAACAGCTCACTTGGATAGGGTTCTGCAGCTTCCCAGCTGTTTTTTGTAAGAAAGGTAAGGAGTCCACACCTAAGTGGATGTCATCTTGCCAGAACCCTCAAACAGTTCTTTTAGAGCATAGCGTACTTCCACATGGGTCATAATTTGTATTTTGCCTTTGGGTACTTTTTGTGATTTTAGTCCAGTAATAGGTCTCAAAGAAAAGAGCGTTGGTGCGGGTGGGTATGGAGAAGGATTTTAAATGTCTTGCAAGCTGCTTACCTCAGGGTATTCCCTTGCATTTTTGTCTGGTAAAACAAGATTATACATGTCAGGCAGGGGTTAGAAGGCAGATTCCTCAGGGCAGGGTGGAGGCTCAGACTCCCTGTGACAGGCAAGAGACTGGGCGATACTAGCTTAGCATTGTGAGGTCTTCACAGGGCAGATCATCACATGTTTATCTGGCAAAGTCTCAGGGAAATTTAGGGTTTCAAGGTCCCCACTGATATCATCATCAACCCAAATGTCTCAATCCCAATCCTCAGGTTTCCACTCCTTTCTAATCAATACCTTCACTTTAACAGCAGATACCATTTTAGTTTCCTTTGTAACTCTGTTACTCATGCAATGAGACTCTGAGGCTGCTTTTTGGAGATCTGAAGTCTTTGGCTGCATGAAACAAGATTTTCTTTCAAAACACACATAGAAATTTTCACATTATTCATGCAGTGTTTAAGTTGTAAATTTGAAGCCTTTAGCTCATCTCTCTTTTGTAACTGTACTCAGAGTGTTTACAAAGATCCAGCCAACATCACTGTACCTTTTGACTCCACAAAACTCTGTTATGGTGTTGAAAACTTTCTCAACCAGATCCTTGCCTCTTATAAGCTTGGAAGTAGTGGAATACAATAGTGATATATTATTTAGTCTCCATTGCTAACTTATGTCATGGACTGTCAGTGGCCTCTTGATTATTGGAAAAGGAGCCATTAGTATCCTTGAGTACAATTAGAGTAAAGAGCCAATTGCAAAACTTCCAGAAACATTTTTAAGATTCTGTTCCTCAAGAACCACTCCTGGTACCAAGCTGTATTAGTGGGATTTCTAGGGAAACAGAACCAACAGGAGAGAAATGTAAACAGTATGAGGTTTTATAAAATTCTCATGCAACTGTGGGGATGCACAAGTCCAAAGTTCACAGGGCAGCCTATAAACCTGCTTCAATAAAGGTCCTTGGTGAATTCCCAGGAAACAATGGCTGTCTGAAGTGAAGCTGGGAATTCTCTCACTGAATGCTGAAATCACTTCCCTTTTTAAAACCTTTAACTGATTGGATAAGACATCACTCATTACTGAGAGCAATCAATCTCCTTGGTTGATTGTAAATATAATCAGTCATCTATGCAATCAACTCACTGATGATTAAAGTCTGTGGAATATCCTTATATTACAATTAGCCCAGTGCTTGCTTGACCAAACAACTGAGCACCATTACCTGGCCAAATTGACACATTAGCCTATCACATACACAAACCACAAATATACACATATACACTCATTATGATACATATACTAAGGGACTGATGCACAGACATGCAGAAAGTTAACTGAAGAGCTCTGTACAGGTGGAGCTTTGCATCCACAAATCATGATACCATAAGACATTCACATTGCTATGTGGGTATCAGTGAATATGAAAAGATACTGCTGGCTGTGCATTCATTACCTTGGTTAAGGCCATTTTTCAGCTCAGGTCATATGATATGTGTCACCCACTGAAATACGCCAGAGTCAGACCACCAGGTGGAAACAAAGATTGAAATTTTAAATTTGGTTTTGCTTTATAAAATAAAAGAATGAATGAATGAATAAATAAATCTGACTGCAGTCAAGGGTAATATAGACTATAAATAAAATATGTGTGAGGAAACAAAATCTGGCAGAATCAGTTTTATCTCCCATTTTGCATAACTCCCACATCCATGCACAAAAAGAAAAACAAACAAGCAAAAAACCACAAACATGTACACACAATTATATAAAGATCCTCCAAGCTTGGAAACTAGAAAAAAATTGAAAAGAAAAGTTTTTGGTAAGGATCTCTGTGAAAGAGGCCTGCATTCTAATCCCACTCCTGGAATTAAAATCCACAAGGATATCAGATAACACTCCAGAAAAGGAAGTCTGGAGAGTTAGGGCCAGATGAGACCTGTAGCCTAGTTCCTGTCTGTAATTCTGGATAATGGCAGCCTCCCAGGATTTCCTTGCATCACAATGCTATGAGCTAGTCAGAGTAGCTATGACTTCAAAAGACAAATGCAACACAGTGATGATTCACCACTCTAAGGAAGCTCTGCTGAGTTCCTGGTGTCCTGTTGGGAGCAAGGAGAATGATCATATTTTCATGGGCTACCAAGAGTACCACACAGAAACAGATGAAAGAGAAAGCTGGAAGATTTGTGAGGTATTGTGATTGTGGAAGGGTGTGCTGATGCAAAGGCAGCCTGAAAGGTAAAATTCATAATTGCATATTGTGGCTTTTTGAAATTATTTGATGAATTCCAAAATGTTATGTTTGTAAACTAATCTATTCCATTGGGTATGATACCCTTTAATTGCATAAAATTCAGTTGAGGGGCCTTTGATTAGATTACTTGATAAGATCTATTTAGGGCTTTTGATTGGACTACAACAGTGATGTGTGACCTAAGTTGAGTGTTTACCCCCCTGCTGGGTCTGATATAAATGGACACAAAGACAGAGGAAAGGGGAGTTCTGCCATATTTGATACTGCTATGTGATGGAAGGAAGAGGCTCAAGGAGCTGAGGCCCCAGGGAGAGATGAGCCATTTACCTGATAGCTTGCAGCTGAAATCAGGAAGAAAGTAAAGCAGCAGAGCCTGAGAGAAAAGGCCCAATAAGAACCAGCCTTATGCCTGTTTCCCCTTAGCTGAGATCCAGGAGATGGTACAGCCCAGAGGGCTGAGACCAGGCAGAGACCCCTCACAATTTTGTTTCAACATGTGGCAGCTGACTTGGGTGAGAAAGCACCTCTTATGGTGCTTTCAGTTAGACTTTTCATGGCCTTGGAACTGTAAGATTTTACCCCTTTATAAATGCCAACACATTTCTGGTACTTTGCATTGACACCCCTTTGGAAAACTAAAACAGATGTGGAAGAGGCTATTTCAGGCTTACCTGTGCAGTGAGATAAGGATAGCTAAGAAATAGCACAAGCGTTCATCCCAGGTGATATAAGTTTGGAAAAATGTTGATCAGTGATGAGCTACTTCTTCCTGATGTTATAATGCCAACCAGGGAGAAGGAAGAAGAGGAGAAAAAAATGAATTAACAATGAATTTGCCTAGAATTGAACAAAACTTGTGTTTTTCCCTCATTATATGGAAAGCAGACTTAAGATAAAAATGACCAAAAATATAGTTTTGGATCAATTGAGAACATGGATGTGAAACATATATCTACTGTATATGCAATTTCAGAGCCATGTGGCAGCAAAAATCATTATAATTAAATATGTATAAACTTGGTTTGCAAAATTGAAAACATTTTGTAATTAAGAAGATAATGCTGTCCATTCAACAAGGATACATTTTAATTACTATGTTCCTCCTGGTTGAAGGGCTTAATAAATCTTATAGTCATATGTAATCAGACTACTACCCAATAGTAAGTTAAAATTCCAAATATGAAGCTTTTTGTCTTTATTAATATTTAAAATAAAATTCCTTGGTTTTTGAAGTTATCCATTATTTGTATACCAGTAACAGTAGCTTCTTTCTACTGCAGCTTTTTATAAAATAAAATGGTTATTTAGATTAAATGTTTCACATGGAGGAGATGTTCTTTTGTTTCTTTTCAATGGTTAGTAACTAAGTGAATTAAATTTAATTTTAAAATATAGAAGAGAAACAAAAACAAGGTCATTTTTTATCTTTAAATTATTTATGGAGAACTATAGTTGGGTTCTAGCTCTCCATAAAGAATGTATATTATTGTTATTAAAAAGGTTACTCAGCAATAAACCAGTAACAGTATAAATTAATCAATAAATATTTTTAAATACAGTTGAGCCATTTTTTAATTCTTTTATCATATGTTTTTTAGCTTAAGCCATTATTTAACTGTTATATCTTATGTTTAGCTTGCAAATTAATAGCAAAACCATATTAATGGCACCATTAGAAATCACAAATAAATATATGACAATATAAAAATAAATGATCTGATTAGAATATAATTTATAGGACTGTTTAATATGAAAAAAAATTTAAATGAGTATAGAAGCTATTCTATTTAGTTCAGTTCTCATTTGTCAGACCTCTCATTTAGTCATTTTCTTAAAGGGGTCACAGGATCAACTATTTATTACACAATCAATCAAGATATATTCTGTTGTTTTAGTTGTCATTTATCACAGTGATAATTATTTGAATTTCAACAAGTCCTAGGTCTTATTATTATTTCTGTTACATTTTTCATTTTGCATTATTAAGTGAGAAACTGGCTGCAAAGTAACATTTAACACTCTTGAAATCACACATATGGAGTACTGTAAAGAGAAGGATCACCACCAGAGTTTGTCATCCACTGCTAAGGTAGTAACCAAACATGCCCATATTATGAAGAGAAAAGATCTCAATTCCAATATGAAGAGCTTGAAGAAACAGGTATGTAGGTAATAACTGAATCACCTAATTTTCCATCATCCTTTTCATCACATTAAAAATCCCAGAAATATATATATATATATATATATATATATATACATACAATATTTTTTGAGAGGCCAATATATGAATCGACTGGTATTCCTTGTAGTTTGACTGCAGTGCTGGTGGTCAATGAGACATGATAGGGCCTTTTCTGTAACAGTTCAAGAGGAAATTTATCTGGTATACATAAGACCAGAAGAGCAGTTGTCCAGATTTTAGATTATGAAGTTGTCACTTCAGCAGATGTTATAGAAGGGCCATAAATACATGTTGATAATAAGACTATAAATAATCAGTTTCTTGCAATATTGCAGTTATATTCTCATAACAAATTCTAAGATAGGGTTGATATTTGTAGATGCATGGGGCAGTCATCATCGTCTCATAAAAGGAGAGTTAGTGGACCCCACCAGGGGAAGGACATAAAGTCATGAGAGCCAAGGGCAGATATTTTAGGTAAGATAATGCAAGTATCTGATATTTAGCTAATTTTAACATTATAATTCCACTTGTTCTTTCCACTTTCTAGAAGATTTAAGATGATATAAGCAGTGAAGCTTATTTTATGAGGACAAAATGTTGCTGAGCTTATGAGTTTTGTTTGTGATAAAGTAAATATCTCTCATGGTGGAAAATAAATGCTTATACTTCAGGTAGGATCACAAAATATAATACTTTTTAAATACCAAGATGGCAGTGACCTTCCCAAAATGAAAGACCTTGACTCTCCAGAGATTATGTGTACTTAATGTATGATACATTCATAGCCCATTTATACAGGTGATTGTATGAAGTAAATCTGAAGATGTTTAAAAAGTCACTCAAAATATGGTCTTGTACCATGTCCCATCTTTACAGAGTTTCTAGGAGATTGTGGGTCACTTATATGGATGTAAGATGGCCATAATTTCTATTATTTTGGGGAAAAAAATGTGACCCATTCATTACTACCATAATTAGTGGTTTCATGCATACTTTTTGTTAGGAACCATCTGAGAATATCTGACAAGCCAGTGTGGTAGTTTCTAGAGGTTCCTTTCTTCTTAATTTGGAGCCAAATTTTGTGCCTTTCTCAGATAATCCTTGAGCCACTCAATGAATCAGCCCTCTGTATTATCATAGCCTCCTATAAAAAAAAAAAATCAGTCAATGTGACTTCTTCAGCATAATAAAATGACAAAACACTTGTCTTTGATAAGCCTACAAATAAATAGGTTTTGTGGTAGTTAGAAATACCTAAAAATTTGATTCATGGAGAAATCTTATTAAATTCTATCTCAGGAAGGCATTCCAGAAACAGTTGAATTCTAGCTAAATTATATAAAAATTATGCAATTTCAGAAAATGTTGAATCCAGTTTCCACAAATGACCAATGGTCCCTTAAAATAATTTTAATTTACTTTTGGTGGCTGGCTTTGTATTGTTCTTTAATGTTTATTCTCTCTCCTTCAACAAGATCCTCTCTTCTAGAGACAGTTCATGCCAAGGTCATAGAGGTTTTATAAAACTTGAGATTTTTCTTGGAATATTATATCCTGTTTGTGAACAGGTTATAGTCTTTCTTGCAAATTTTTAGAAAAGAAAAGCAAACGTAACTTAACCCCATTGTAAATCAATGTGGATATAAAAGTAAACCAATTATCCTTGATTTTCTCATTTAAATTTTGAGAAAATTTATGTTGGGGCTTTATTAAAATGTTGGTGCAGTAATATTCAAAAGTATGTGGTCCTACCGCGTGAATATTCAGAATACTGGCTATCCATATCAACTGTTGCATTAAATAAATCTTAATTTATTTAATAATAATATCTACAACAGTTATTATTTTCTACAGAAGTGTTTACAATGAATCTGAGGCCTTCTTTGACATTAATCTTAATAGGACACTGAGGTAGTTTAGTCAATGATTTGAAGGGACAAGTTAGATGTTTAGGGTTTTGCTTCAATTATTCTACCTATGTTGTTAGGACCATTAGCCCCTAGTGTCTTCAGAGCAAGGCCAAGTATTCAGGTTTCTATGGAAGCAACTGGTTTCTTTAATCTGAATGGAACAGTTTTGGAACCAGTGGTTAATTGCTTAAATGGTAGTGACATTAGACTCTTTTTAATTGTTTATTTTCTCATGAACATTCAATATGTTCAGCTATATATTGATATTCATCTAGGTCACTGATTTCCTGTCTTAATTTAATTTTCCTTACTATTTCTATTGTATTGCAATATAATCAATTGATTAAAAATGAAGACAGACCTGCCTTAAACTCAGACCACACATGTCTATTTTTACTGTTATCAAAAAATTCATTATTTTTCTTGTTTATTGGACTAGCTTTGTTTGTTCAATATAATATTGAGGGAAAGTTTCGTAGATGTACTTTAAGCATTCCTGGACAATAAATTTCCAATTGAATTCAGAAATCAATTTGAATTTAACTCTATCTTCCTAATTTTAAGAAACTCTTTCTTGATGGCATGAAGTTCAGATGGAGACCAGAATTTCAATTACACTTGTACAGAGCTATTTTTAGACTTACTAAACTTTAAAGGAAATTGAAAAATTTCCTTGGGTGAGATTTGCTGAGGAAAGGGAAATTATTGGAGAAGATTAAAGAGGCTGCAGGAATGGTAGGATCATACTGAAAAAGTAGACATGGATATTGGAAACAGATGGATCTGAAGATTTATGACATATTTGATGTGAGGTTTAAGAAAAAGAAACAAGCAAACAAACATGAATTAAAGGTTTTATGGGATGAGCAGCCAGAAGGATGGAATTACCATCAACTGGAGTGAGAAAGAATGTGGGGGAAGCCAATTTGGCATGTTACTCTTGAGATGTCACTTAGACATCGAAGTGGATGTACAGAACAGGAGTTGGGAATAGAAGTCTGGGAATCATGGCCACAGAGATGTGTTTCCTTCCAGGAGAATGGATGAGACAGATCACCAAGAAATTGTTTATACATAGAAAATAGGATTATGGGTTGTTCTCAGGCCATGTGTACTTGTAAAGCCAGGTTACAATTATATGGTTTCTTTCAAGGAATGTCTTTATGCTTCTCCCTTTGCTTATCGAAGTCCACTAATCTTTGGAAATTGAACACTCTTTCTCCCTCTCTCTTTCCTTCTATTGTCTCCCACCCTCTTAACCAAGCAAACACTACCTCATTCATATTTCTTAGTTTTATTACAAACATAACCAGGATTAAACAGTGAGCCCTTAGTTTTCTGTTTCATGTGTCTTAGTTCCTACTTATTGCTAAATTTTAAAAAGCTGATGATGGATATTTGGTAAAGCAAAGTAAAAAGAGGGATTTTTTGTATAGTCATGTAGCAAAGTTATTTTATAAACTTTGATAAAGCACCAGTTACCAAAATAAAGTTATGTTTCTCTCCCTAATCCTCCACTTTGAAGAATTAGTAGAATTGCTCTGCCATCAAGCTAAGGGTAAACTGCGTCTTCCCAGGATGTGATAAAAATTTTTGGCACTCTCACAACTCTGCCCTTGGCATTAAAAAGGGCTCCATAAACTGAGGAATGTCACCCAACTGGAAGATGAAACATGGAGAAGAAAATTCATGTGCTCCTAATACAAGGATGGGTAGGAGTGACTTTACGATTATTGAATGATTATACCAAAGGCAACATAATGAATAACTGTGGAGGTCAACAAATTCCAATGATTACAGTAAGGATGAGAAATGAACTTTTGGAAGCATTTACTGCTTTGGGGTATTAAAGGGACTGTGGTGTCCTGGACTTTATCAGAAGCTCTCTCTCATATCAAGAACAAGACAAGGGCCTGAGAGGGCTAGCATATTAGTTATTTGACTAACTCCAGTAAATGAATTCTGTTTTAAGGTTCTTAGTGTCAGGAATACTGAATGTCATTGAGACATAAGCAAGGTAAGTGAAAGAGGTTCAAGGGTTTCATGTCCTGTGATTAAGAGCTACTCTTCTTTAAGACTCCAAATTAAAAAAAATAATTTTTAAAAGTATATCTGTCTGTTTTAGAAATGATTATACATCTGTTTTAAACAAACTATATACAATAGTAACTATGAATATTGTCATAGTAAATACAGTTAAAATGAAAAATTTCCCCCAAATATTTAGAATTAAGTGTTTAAATTAAAGGTAACTTCAGAAGGAAAATTTATGTGTGAAAATTGCTTAATATTCTAAACTAAGAACATGTCATAAGTATTTTATTGGAGTAATTTTTAAAATTTGAAGTTCTTAGAACTTTGTTGTAAGAAGGAATACAGTGGGAAGTGGATGTGGCTCAAGCATTTGGGCACCCACTTACCACATGGGAGGTCCCAGGTTCAGTTTCTAGTGCCTCCTAGAGAAGATGAGCAAGACAGTAAACTGGTGCAATGGGCTGGCATGGCGAGCTGATGCAACAAGATGACACAACAAGGAGACAGAAAGAGGAAACACAGTGAGATACACAGCAAAACAGACAGCAGAGGTGGCTCAAGTGATTGAGCACCTCTCTCCCACAAAGAAGGTCCCGGGTTTGGGTTCCAGTGCCTCCTAAATAGAAGACAGACACAGAGAGTGCACAACGAATGGACATAGAGAGCAGACAGTGAGCACAAAGAATGGGGGGGGGGGGTTAAGTAAATGAAATAAATAAATATATATATAAAAAAGAAGGAATGCAGTGTTTCCAATATACAGTAAACACAATTTCTTTAATTTGAGAATGATTTTCTGGACAAATGCTAAACATTGTTATAAATTGAGATTGCATTGTATCATGCTAAGCTATTTTTATTTTGACACAGACTTTGATTACTTATTGTAAGAATATCAATAAATTTTAAAATATCTTTTTTCCAACCTTTATATTTATATTTATTGAATACATCAACATTTGACATTAGTTTTGAACATGTTGCATTATACTAATCTGTGCTAAAAGTAAATTTTATTCACTTAAGATACCAATTCTTGATATTATATAAAGTGGTAATCAGTGATTCAAGTTATAATTCCTAACACACCATTAAAATACGTATTTTCTATAGTGCCAAGTTATTGTTTTGACTAAAATTTTATTTTGAATTGAATAAATCCTTAAAATAGTATTACATTTTAAGAGCAAATGTAAAATACTGCCCTTTTTGTTTCTGGAATTGAGAACCCCCCTAGCAAACACAATAGGATTTAAATTTATGTAGATGAATGAGATGGAAAAAATCTTGTTCTGTCTTCTAGAAAATCTTGAATGTGGGCACATAAAATAGAAGGTTATTATTTCTTCATTATATAAAATTATATCACATAAAATCTATCCTTTTAAAGTTATATTTAATATAAGTTAGTGTTTAAATGATCACTAATCAGGAATATGAGATTTAATATTTTCCTATACAAAATGTAAACTTATTTTGGTATACATTGGGAGAATAAATGTATTTATAATTAGGAGATAAAATGTATGTGTGTGTTGTGTGTGTCCCAGGTTACTTTGGTATAGCAGAGGTTCTCAACCCTAGCTACACCTTAAGCCCGCTTCTTGGTCTTTAAAATAGAATACTTTTGCTGGGACCCAACCTCCAGAGATATAATGGGAGGGCTGAAAATTGGTAAATTTAATAGAACCCCAAGAGATTTTAATGTGCGGTGGAGGTTATGAATCCCTTGCCGCAAGCAGAAGCAGGTGACAGCGTAAGATTTCTAAAATGTTTCCTGCGGCCTTTCTTAAGAACAGAGAGAGAGTAGTTAAAATCAGTTGAGGAAAGCTGATCTCTCTTCTTTTGCAAAAACATTTATGATATTTAGCTTAGTGAGGAAACAGAAGTGAGGGAAATCATTTGGAAGCCCAAAACTATTTGGGGCCATTTCCTCTCTATCTGGGTGAAACTTTCAACCTATGACTTCACAATTCTCTTGATAAACTTGTGGTGCCTCCGACAATGGACTGCTGAACCTGCTTATGTGCCCTCCATTTTCTGTACAGCCCCATTTTAGACTCACTTGTTAAGTCTTTCTACCCTTATTAGAAAAATATTTTGGCTTCTGGGATAAATTGTGTTTGTCTTTAAAGATAATACTAACGTTTGTTTTAAGGTCTGATAACAGTTTTTGAACCATTGTACTAAATAAGAAATGTTTGGTTGTGAAATGCTAGGAAAAAGTACACAATAAGAAATGTGAATCATTATGTACGCAAATGATGAAACAGCATTTATTCTTTTCACAAGTGCCTCATTTTCACCTCTTTATGCAGAGGCTCTGGCAAGAATCATCAGTATTTTCATATTCATAGAGGGTAGAAATGCAGTTGATGGATCTATTAGTAAATGCCATAAGTACCAACTATATTAATGAATATTTATATAATTAAAAATGATGCCAATAACTGTTTTAACAAACCCATTTTATATAATTGATGTCTTGACTGTATACACCTTAGTTTTGGCAAGATGATGTATATAAATTTTGGCTCCAATGCAGCAGAGTGGGCTATAGCTTCTCCCACGAAATTTCCTGTTAAATGTTCCCCCTCAGGAAGAAAGGCCTGCCAGAGTTCCATAAGAGTTGCTCCACAAACATATGTAGAGATATAGAGGAACAAAATGGGGTGAACTGTAGTAGACATGGAGTTGCATCTCCTAGCTCCTCTTTTCAGGAAAGCAAAGCTGATTAGTTGTAGGGTGTGTGCTCATCAGACTACCTGCAGCCTCTGAATCTCCTCACATATTGTCCCTGTGAGGGCCCTAAACAATAGCTAATGAGTAGGGGAGAGGAGAAAGCATTGAGCTGAGAAAAACAGAGCAATGATAATGAAAATGGATTCTGAGCTACTAAAATCCTTACTTTTAGAAAGGATGAGATGCCAACACCTGTCCCTAGATAGTACATTTGTACAATTCTGAGCTTTAATTTCATTTCTGAGGGTACAGGAGAAGTTTTACAATTGAATAAGACTGAAATATTTATTGCAAAATTGAAGCTGTATTTGTAACTTAGATAGTTTAGAAAACTGTAATTAAAAACTAATGCCAACATAAGTCATATACCTAAGAAAATTTTAACTTGTTTAAAGGAAACACTTCATAATTTAAATTTTTAAAAGTATAGTGGGGACCAAAAATATACGAGTGCTTTGATTATGCCATGGATTAAATTTCAATATATGTATTATATATTATAATTTTTATGTATAAAGATACTTTATATAAAAGTTGAATATATATTATCTTTGACTATTGTAAAATAGATATTAAGGATGGAAAACACATGAGAGCTAGTGTTCTTCATTGTTTTATACAACGCTATAACACCAGTGTCTGAAACAGTACCTAATATGTCAGACATTTAATAAATATTTTTGAATGATTGAATGAATGAGCTAAAGAAGTATTATGGGTAGGCTACTTAACATCTATTTCTACCTTAAAATCAAAAGACTATTCTCCAGCCAGGTTATCCCTCTCATTCACTGCAAAATATACTGTAACATATATTCCTACTTTTCTATTTGCTTAACCTGTTTGCTCTGTCTTGACTAATCTTCTTTCTTCTCTATGTCTATTCAAAGTCTCATAGCCAGACATTTAGGGCTAAAACTCAACCTACAATATAAAAGTCACTGACTATTTTAGCCCAAATCTATTGTTCTTCTACTTCCATTTTTTTTCAATATTGTATATTTGCTCTAAACAATGTAATGCATTATAATACTTACTTGAACAATATATCTTCTATATTATTTTGCAAGCCCTTTAAAGGACTTGAGTGTGTCATTTATTATTTGTTGTTGATGTTGCCATCTGTACCAAGTGTTATTGATGTCTACTTTACCCATTCAACCTCCTGTGAGTTCTCAGTGCAGCTATTCAGAGCTGACAGCCTCCCACATCAAGTACCCTTGTATGTATCCTTCTGGTCTCTCTGCTTCTTTGCCTAGGGACTTTCTCAAGATCCTTGGAAGATTACTTAGCCCTTTTGCAGAGCAGAGTGCCAAGGATTAAACACCACTAGGCTCAGCGCTGAACTTTGATGAGAGACAAGAGTGGTAGGACACAAACCACAGCTTCCCCATATATTATTGGTACACTTCTGAGATGTATTGCCAAAATGGTAGCCAACACTATTGAGCCCCAGCTCTTCATTATTGTTGACTTTTCCAGCCTTAACAGTCATTCTTTCCAACTGTTTCAATTCTCTATTCTCAGTTATACTTACTGGTATCACATCCAGAATAAATTACCTGTCCTCAAGTCCTGAAGTGAGGATATGGTTTTCTATGATAAAGTCTTTTCCAATTGCCATGTGACTGGCTCATTTTCCTTCAGATTTCAGTTTAGATATTGTGGTAAGCTAAGTAATGGCTCGCTGATGATGTCCCCATCCTAATCCCTGGAACCTTTGAATAGGTTACCTTGCATGGAAAAATGACTTTGCAGAAATTATTAAATTTGGGATATTAGAATGAGGTTATTATGCCAGAGTATCCAAGTGAGCCCAATATAATCATAGGGTCCTTATTAGAGGAGGCAGTAGGGGAAGCGGCAGAGAGACAAGATGTAAAGATGGAAGCAGAGCTCTGAGAGGAGAGAATATGTTACCCTTCACTTTGAAGAAGGGGCCATGAGTAAAGGAATGAAGCTGGAAAAGACAGAAAAAAAAAAAGATTCTCCCTTAGAGCCTCCAGAAGGAATGTAACTTTACAGGCTCATTTTTAGACTTATGAACTCTAAAATTTGAGATAATAAATTCACATTGTTTTAAGCCAATAAGCCTGTGGTAATTTGTCACAACAGTAATAAGACAAATATTTCCTCAAAAGCTTTTTTAAATTTTTTTATTTTTATTTTTAAAGAAGCTTTAGATTACATAAATGTTACATAAAAAAGATAGGGGATTTCCATATGCCCCACCTCCTCCCCCTCCCACAATTTCCCACATCAACAACATCTTTCATTAGTGTGGTACATTTGTTACAATTGATGATCACATATTGAAGTATTGCCACTAAGTGTGGAATATAGTTTACATTACATTTTACACTCTGCCTCACACAATTTTATAGGTTATGAAAAATGTATAATTGCCTGGATCTGTCATTGCAATATCATGCAGGACAATTCTGATGTCCTGAAAATGTCCCCATGTTATACCTATTCTTCCTTCTTCCTCACCTCAGAACCTCTGGTGGCCACTGCCTTTATATCAGTGATAAAAGTTCTTCCATTGCTAGAATAATAATAAGTCTATAATAAAATAATAGCAAGTCTTCTTTAGTCCATTTTTCATTCCCCTATCTTTATGATTTTGGGATGGTGATGCCCACTCTGTTTCTAATTGAGAGAGTGCTTAGATCCCATTAGACTGATGAATGGAACTATCTTGCTTGCAATTACAGACATTCTCTGTTCCTTGGGATGGGTGTTGTCCAGCATCATCTCCTTGTTAGTTGTCCTGGGTGAGTCCATAGAAGTGGAGAGTAGGTATTGCAACTCTGCTGAGATTCAGGGCACAACTGACACATGAACAGACCAAAGATTTAAGTCTCTGGGACATATATTTTATGGGTATAGTGCTAATTATAGGTTCAAATAATAGGGACAGAAGAACCATTTGTTGGAGACTATAACATCCAGATGAGGAAACAAATTGCTGCCTGTTTATGACCATCAAACATCTTATGCAGAAAATCACCCAATGTCTTCTGGTAGCAGAGATCCAAATGTGTGGTGCCCACGGATATAAAGTAGACATACCTTGTTATTTCATGGATTTATATTTGAAAATCAATTTTTTAAATGAACTTGTATAATTTTTCTATCTCTCATAATAATTTTTGAAATTGGCAGTTAGTTATCTTTTATGCCATTTGTCCTTAACCAAAAAAATTAGCTTTCTAACTATTTCTATTTCTTTAACTTTATTATTTTCACTTTGATCTTTTCATCTACCAGGATAATTCAGCATAGGTATTCCTGAGAAGGAATGTTCTGATCACTTGTAAATTCAGTCAGAATTATTCTCAATGACAGCTTCAGTGGTTTTATTCTGGTTAGAAGTAGTGAAGCTTAAATGAGTGATTAATTAATTAAAATTTTTATTACAAGAAATGCAGTAATAGTCAGAATACATTTCTCACCTCTCAAATTAATTAATCTGAACTAGATTTGTCTTGTAAACACTTGACTCATAAAATAGAATTGACTTATAGAATTAAGGCAGATGGCATTCTTATTTGCCTAATGATCATTTTAGTGGGATGACATATTAATGGAGGACTATGAAACACTATTACAATAAAACTTTGTTGTGTTTAAACAATGGGACAGAAAGATTTGTGTAAATTTTCTTTATCACAGATACTTTTGCTAGAAATACTAGTAGCCGTGGGTGTAAAATAGCCTTTGTTTTTTCTTTGCACTAACTGGGTAAAAGATTATATAAAGATATATGGTTGAGGATTTAAGGAAGTAAGTAGAGAGTATCACAATTTTACTGAGTTCTTACAAGAAAGTTTGCCCCATTTTTCAAAGTTTTAAATTCCAGGTATGAATTGAATGAAAAAATATCAACACAGCAATCATGAAGTTTTTCAAAATATTCATTATGTTCTATCAAAATCCAATTTTATGTTTAGTTTTCCTTTAGTTGCCTGACGTTAATTTGAGAATGCTACTCTTGCAATTTCATATCGATTTTCATTATCAAAAAATAAGGATATTTTTATGATTGTTTCCTCTTTTTGCATTTGCTGCTAAAAATCACAACACTTTAATTAACTATTTGTGTTAATGGGCTTATGACTGGTTCCTCCCTCAATAAATCAGAACTACCAAATGTGTTCAGTTTATTCAAATTGCAATCAATGCTAATTTCCTTTTGGTTCAGCAACTGCATTTACTTCTGTATTGGAACTCCAATTATTTGCAATTACAGTTTCAGTGTATTAAATTAAATATGACATAACATGTAAATTGTAACTTACAGAAGCTCAATTTTTATTATTTTGTGTATTTTAACCTATTTAGAAAATAAGTATAAATGCTAATAAATCCAAAAACAACCTCTAATATTTGTGTAAATTGCTTGGAAATTATTTAATGTAAAAACACAAACATGCAAACACACACACACACACACAGACACCCCTTCATTGTTACTATATAAAATTGAAATAACAAAATGGCAAAATCACCCAGGAAAAGTTGTAGTAATCAACCATCCAAGTAATCTTCCATAGCATGAATATTGGTGTTATCTTATACTTCCTTTCAAATGAATTATTTCTTAGGTTGTTAGATTTTAAACAACACAAAAGTTATGGGTTATTAAGCAATTTCTTTCAATACCAATACATTTTTCTAGAATTGGGCAGGACAATCCACAATGCTGCTAATTATCTAAGACAAATTTGTTACATTTTATTTCCATAAGATAAAACAATAATTTTTATTTGCCACATTTGTCATTACCAAAAGAATGTTCATCCCAAAATAAGAAATGAAAAATTCTAATTTTTTGAGAAATAAAAATGATATACAATAGGAGTATCAAAAAACTTAGAGTAGCTATTTCAATGAATATTTTAGTGATTGCACAAATATTTTCCAAAAATATATTATTCATGATGAGCAACTGACCCCGAATATTATTAAAATTTTTATTCTAAAAAATAAGGTATATTTCTTGTAGATGGAGGGAAATTATATGTAGGCCTTACCTTTGAACCAATACATCTATTTTTAATATGTACTTAATATTCTGATGAAATTTTTCATGAGTTCCTAAAAAGATTTTATTAAAACATATCTGCCATGGTGAGTTAGACAATTTTTTAAATTCTTTTCACTTCACCATTATTTATTATATATATAAAGAATATTGTTCAATCTTTTGAGATTTTGGTTAATAATCATAATAGTTTGGATTCTGTTGAGCAACCAGATCTTTGATGTAGAAAGCATAGGAAATTCTGAAAGTAATGCTTGAGAAGATTTTTAGTGTGGTCTGGGTTAACTCGTATAATTTTTGCATTCATTTTACTATGCTCAAGTTGGCATTTTTTCATTTTAAAAACAATTTATTGGGGAGCAGATGTAGCTCAAGTGGTTGAGCTCCTACTTCTCATATACAAGGTCCCAGGTTCGATCCCCAGTACCTCCTAAAAAATATATATATTGAAGTATATCAGTCATACATGAAAATATATTAAAGATAGGTTTATAGTAAAAGTTGCGAACTTACAAAACAAACATATGTAACATCATACAGGAATACCATACATCACCCCACCAAAGGGTACCTTGTAATGTTGTGAAACGTTTGTACCAAATTATGAAAGAGCTTCCTCAAAGTATTACTATTATTACTGATAACTATAACTAATAACTAATAACTACTAATAACTAATAACTATACTCTGTATCTTACTTTTGGTGTATTTTCCCTCAGCCTACCTTATCATTATTTTTTGTTCATAAACCACATAATTTAAAGTGTACAATCAATGGCATTTGGTATAATCACCGAGTTGCACATTCATCACTTCAATCAATATTAGAGCATTTTCAGTACTCAAAAAAAAAAAAA
>JAQZBX010059536.1:0-17496 GCA_029593785.1 Cabassous unicinctus
TAATATTATGGCATAAATATTTTCCATTTTCCAATATCATTTTCATGGTCCCCTAATGTTGTTATGCAGTTATTTAATTGTTGGCTTTTTAGATTTATGCAGAAATTTCAAAGAAAGTGCCAGGTTATCCAGATGACTCTTCACGCTGCCTGATTGTCTTACATCTTACAGATAGGCTCCCAGAAACGGAAAGGATTTGGGCCTGCACTTCCGTGTGGTCTGAAAAGTGGTCTTCCTAAATCGCTCTTCCTTTCCTACCTTCTTTTTATTCTTATGTAGGAAGAACAGCCCCAGTTCCAAGTCGTAGTAGTAGCTAACGTTCCCTGTTATTCTGTGCCCAGCACATGTTTCGCGTATATACCATATGTCATTTAATCTTCACGGCAGCTCATCAGATAGGTGCTGTCATTCATCCCCCTTCGGTAGAGGAGTGAACTGAGAGGCCAAGCAACTTGCTTAAAATCACACAGTAAGTGGTAGAGCTGGGATTGACCCACACATTCCCCAGGAAGGCCCAGGCTTCAGCTGTCACATGCGGCGCGGAAGCCACTCCCTAGCCTGTCACCGCCTGCGTCCGCTGTTCCACTGTTAGATGTTTGCGGTCCCTCTGAGGTCGAGGAATTCAGGGCGAGGTTGGAGAAGCTGTCCAGCCATGTCAGCGAGTTAGCACCGTCGCCTTGCGTTAGTGCGTCCCGTTTGGTAGAAGGTGACGAAGCCACAGCCAGGCGTTGAAACCCTGTTTTTCCTTAAGAATAACATCCAGATATAGGAGATCAGCAGTGTGGTTACGGAGTAAATAAGATTATTTTACACAGAATTTTCATGTTTCATTACTTCCATTTTGTGCAGTTTACCCTATTTCTTGTAAAGAGTGAAAACGAAGACCCCCTTTTCCTTTGTTTCTTTCTTACATTCTGATAGACTAAGTTAAATAGGTGTTTGTCTTATCCACAGCTAGTGGCATTAGCATTGAACATGTGCAAACTTAGGATAACAATTCACTATGCAAATTTCATTCTGCCCCCTTGCTCTACTGCAGTATGCTCAGTGATTCGTGCCTTAATAACTTTATTTCAAATACAAAAAAATAACAGGAAAAGGCAGCCAACAAGTCACGCCATTGACCCTGTGTTTTCTGTATATCTTTCTGAACACTAGAGGAATAGTTGACTTAGTAGTTGGAACTGGATGAGATAAAGCGCCTGGACTGAACTTGTTAGGAGCAAAGCTTCCATAACCTGTTCAGTGATTCTTGGAGCTTTCCGAGCTTTCAGACGAATAGCAGCGCCGTTTCCCTTATCTGTTCAATCCAGCGGCTCCCTCCCGCCCCTGTTCACAGCCAGGTCTTGAAGTGGAGGGGCTCAGCCACAGTGCAGGGCTCTTCCCAGTGTCCACTCACTCTTATTGTGAGAGCCTGTGTCATCCTTTCATTACTTTTCATTTTATTCATCATTACCAATCAATGACAGCTGTCAAAGTGCCAAAACCTACCCTGCAGGCCAGGTTTAAAAACTATCCATCTGCTGAGTGGATTAGGAAACTCACATGTATTGTCTGCACCTTACATGCCAAGCTGAGTGCTAGGAATTGGTTATGTGTGCGTTAATTAGTAAACCTGTTACTTGAAAGCCTTTGAAGAAGGTTACATTCCTAGCTAGATACTCTGAAAAAATGTCCAGTAAGAGAACTGTTCTATTCAGCTCTTTTCACAGTTTCTTCTAAAGGGGTACCATCAAGCTTTCCTCTAGGGTGAAAAGAAACCGAGTCTCCTCTGCTGACCGTTTCCCTCATTTCCATCTAGCAAGCAGGCGAGAACCTTGGCTGAAATGCTGGGCACACCCGTGCTCTTCTTTGTTCTCTTTGCCCCCGTTCTGGTGGCCTGTGCCACGCCTTCAAAAATAAGAAAGTTGCAGGGCCTTGAGTTGCTGAGACGCAGAATAACCGCTTGTTTCTCCTTTCCTATATACTGAAAATATTCAGTATAACTCCAGCCATTGATCTAGCTCTCCCTTGTGAGGCAGAGAAGTCATTTGGGGGGAGGAAGGTGTCAAGTCCCCCCTGGCTTTCCAACTCCTTTCTCTTCCACCCCTTGCAATGGTCCTGGACCTCTGCTTCAGAAGTGGTCATCCAGAATGTTCCACGGTATCTCAGAGTCACATTCAAAGGCACTTTGCAGTATCCTGGGGACACTGGAGGACCTTTCTGCTAAAAGCTAGTAATTTTTATCAGACCTTAGAAGATGGAAACCATGTTGTTTCCACAAGGCCGTGGTGCAGTGCTGGCTCCGGGCAGGTCCTGTTCCATGGGGCCGCTGGCAGTGAGGTCCACAAGCCACCCGAGGACACGAGGTGCAGACACCGGCAAACAGGCTCAAAGGCCTTCCTCTGCGGTCACCTGAGGAATCACAGCCACCACGTTGGCAGGTGGCGGTTGGGTCAGGGTTATTGCTATTTTGACATTGAGACCTAAACTTTCATCACATTGGAATATCAAGTTGGAGTGATGGCTTGTGTGTTCAGCTTTTATGTGAGGTAGGTAAGTCCAGCCTCCTAGACGTTTCCACAGTGACTCTTACTGTGGCCGTTTCTCTTCTCTGTTGCCCTTCCATCTGCCCATCAGAGTTTGTGTTTCCATGAATCATTATCAACATCATTTCTACAGCTGTTATTTCTGAGTTTTTGTGTGTCAGGCAGGTACTTTATGTAGTTGTCTCTAGTTCTCACAAAAGTTCTGCTGCAAGAGGTTATTTTCCCAACTCAATGGTCAACCAACAGATGTGGAGAGTTAGTCACCTTTAATGCGCATGTTAAGTGACAGCAGCGGTTGCAAAGGGAAACCCCCGCAGGCGGGCCTTCCCAGAGCCGCCACGTTCTTCTGTTGGTGTTTGGTTGTGACCCTGCTGCTTCTCTGGGTTGTTCAGTGGCAGTCCGTGGATTCAGTCGCACAACAACAATTTAGTGTACTGTCCCTGCGCTGGCAGTTGAGCAGTAGCCGAGACGAAAGCCCCTGCCCTCGTGATACCCCTTCCAGTGGACACCAGGTGCCGTCCAGGCCGGGGGCGGGGGATTTGGCGTTGTCTGAAACTTTCCATGCGGGTCGCTGATGAGTGCCGTTCATAGACAATTCTCTCATCTCTGGGTCTTTCAAGACTAAGTGCAGTGTTTCTTAAACATCGAAGGCACTATGTAAGTAAACGTGGGTGAAAGAATCAGGATGTTTCCAGGCAAGGATGACGTTTCCAATCGATTGAAGTGTGACTGGCAGCCGGGACTTGAAAAGAATTGGAGTGGATGGAGCATTCCAAATTGAGGCCGGGGTCTCAGCAGCCAGAGGGCTGTTTAATGGATGAAGAGTCTGGAAAAACAGGACTCTGGGGGAGAGGTTTTCAAGGAATCATGGTGCCTCAAATGGTATTTAATGAAAAGTGGACACTGAAATTGGCTGGGGTTCGATTTAGTGCCAGGAAATCTCTGGCTGCCACTTCGTTTGGAGTGGATGTATGGTAACTGAAACGTTCGGTTTCTTTGCAATATTGATTTGTTGGGGTGTCAAGTTCTACCTTGAGCCAGTCTACATTCACACATTGTCACTTCACTTCTATCTGTATGACAGTATTTACACTAGAAACCATTTCTCCCAGTTTTCCAGATATAATGTTATCCTTATTAACTGTTGTGTGGATTGGTAGAATCTGCTAGAGATATTTGTAAGTCATCCTTTAAGTGGAAAGAGAGCACAGTAGCTGAAACAAAAAGAAGCCAAATAGATTTGGGACTTCTAAAATGTTTTCTTACAGTTCTAGTGCTGAGTCGTCAGAAGTGAAGTCAGTTATGTGGTGTGAACAGCTACCTCTGTAATCCAATTTCAGAAAAGAGAGGAGATGCCTCTTTAATTATTGTAATAGAAAGACAGGTTTAACAGGAGACATTTTTCTCCTTGAATGTGCTTATTTCAAAATGGGCTTATTTTAAAGTTGGACTTGCAGCTGGTCATGGAGGAGGGAACTTCCAGTTCTCAGTTTGTCAGTGTGTGATTAGTTGACTCTCCGTGGCTCTGAATCCACTGCCCGTGGCTGGCGACGTCAGTTTGTCCAGCCTCATTGCCGCAGCAACCACCACATGCTTTCTCCGTCTTCTGGAAACCTTGTGAGCCCACCTTGGCTGCGTGCTAGGGTTTTCATGCTCAACGCCCCAGGCTTTCTCTGCCCTGTCACCTTCGCCAGCTTTAAACAGGTCCTCCCTAGGTGGCGCGTTCCTCACAGCTGACAGCGACCGCATCCTTGTCTAACCCGTGGTCCTCACTGCTACTCCTTCCAATCGCTGCATCCTGGGACCCCTTGGACAGAAAATCTGTGTTCCGTGCACCTGCCTGCCTGCCTCCTTGGCGGTCTGAGTTTTGGCCACAGCTCCATCATTCTTTGCTTGGTGTCTTCTTACCTTTACCAGTTTATGTGGATAATTTTTTGAGCAAGTATTTGCCACAATCTAGTTTTTAACCAGCCATCTTTTAAAAATATCTTGTTGTTAACTCTTTGTTGGCTGTCTTGCTGCTCCAGGTACTCTCTGAGTGCCAAGTTAAATGTAGCAGAGAAGCGTTTAAAATATCTATGCTGATCAACACGCACAAAGCCGTAGCGGCATATACATGAGAATTAATGATTACATATTAGTCAGCCATGTGAAATATGGAGTGTGATGAATATAAGTTTATATTTGCATCCTCAAGGAGGCCCCACTGGTGGACTCTTCTGCTCACGAGGCTGATGTAACCGGGAAGAGCATTCTTCCTGGGGATTGTACCACTGAGAATGAGAAAGTGATGTTTAAAAGGCAGTCGGTCAGCTGTGGTAGGGAAAGCGTCATCTGGTACGTCCTAGACAATAAATGTTTGTATGAATTGTCAATTCATAGGCATTTTATTAAGAGAATGGAATTCAAGCCCAACTCACATGTTAACTAGAAGATTGATGTTCCACCTGTAGATAATTTTAAATTAAGTCATCTTTACCATGGAAGACGTCCTCCCATGGAGCGCGTGTTCAGGCTGTGGTACAGTCCGCAAATCAGAAGGGGACGTGTGGGTATTAGCAAGAGGGCTCCCCTTTCCGACTGCTTGACTCTCGCCTGCTGTGCTGGGAGCTGGGGATTACGCTGGTGAGTCCGTCTGAGCCCACTGCCGACTCTCCCTCCTCATGCTGTGTTGTCCACGCTCTCCAGGTCTACAGATTCCTCGAGTACAAGGAAGCCGCTATCTTAGGTGCTTAGACGTTTTTCCCCTTGAAGCTGACAGCTGGCTACTGAGTTTCCTGGAGGGGCCTTGATTTTATTCCCAGGCCCACTGTGAGGATTTCACGGAATACTGGCTCAAGAGCTGCTTTTGGCTTTTCAGGAGGGAGGAATGGTTTTATTGCCAAGCTCCAAGCATGAAGATTTCTCTCTGCAGTGATGGTGTGTCTGTGTGTTATTGTGTGAAGAGAGGATGAGGAAGGGAGCAATGCTCAGGAAACAGGAGGAGAGGGGACAGAGCACAGAGGACCTTCTCAGATTTTATCCTCATCTACACAAAAGAGCCCAAGAACACAGTGGTGTCACCCTGGGGGCTATCCCCTAATTTTTTCTGGTTTCTAACCAACAAATGAAGCTTTAAGGCCATTGCACCATGACTGATGGAGTTTCATGATTGGTTTTGCAAAATATGATTTGCCGTCTCATTTGGAGAAGCCATTCCAGCATATCTAAGCCCTCAGAGCAGGGGGCCCTTCCTATAAAGACATACTTTCAGGGTGGAAAATTTTTAAGAAAAGTAATGGCATCAACCAAATGTTTCTTTGCCCATTTTGGCCATGGAGCTAATTAAGAAATCAAGTAGACTTACTGCTCTTTGAGAACCTGTCCTGGGGAAATAAAGGAGGCCAGACCTCATTTCTGATCTGTGCAGGGAGTTCAAGCCTTGGATTTTTCATTGGCTAAGTTATGCATCAGCCTGGAGGTCAAATTCAACATCAGCAAAATCAAGCCCTTGTGCGGGATCTCTCAGTGGCCTTCCTTATGTTCTGAGGTTCAAATCCTTGAAACAGTCCCTGCTTCTCTCACTCAGCGACCAAATCCTGAGTCTGTTTTCACAGTGTCTTTCAGACTGTCCCAGCTGCCACAACCCACGGGAGGCATTCTAGGGACCTGTAGACCTCTCCCACTCTCACCGGCTTTCAGCCTGTGTGTAGAACTGACTCCCCCCTTCTCAGTGCATCTTCACTCCAGACTCACTCCTGCTGCTTTACCTTCAGATGAAATCTACCGCTCAGCCCTGCGGCTGACCCTGCTGCTGCCGCTGATCAGGCTTCCAGCCCTGGTAGAATCCATCCTTCCTCCTCACCCAGCCTGCCCTGGGTACTCTGGGACCAGCCCTTACCAGCCAGCTGGCTCTCCCGGAGCCCTGACCTAGACCTGGCACACACAGCTGGGTTTACAGTGATCCCAGCGCTAACCAGGGCATGGGGGCTGGTCTCTAGCCCCTCGTCTAAATCCCACCTCATTCAGATCCTGCCTGCTCCTCACAGCTTCTCAGGACCACCAGCCCCCAGGCTCCCCCTCTCCTCTGAATGGTCCTGGAGTACAGACCATCTGTCCTAATCCCTTCACGCTTAGCGTTGTTGTTCAGAAGGTGTCTCGGCACGAGGGTGAAGACGTGAGCATTTATATAAGCTTCTTTTACCCCCAAATGCTCTGTAAGGACCTGGAGGCAGAATTCACGTTAGGCAGCGTCCTGTTCTGAGCGGCGTTTTGCAGAGGACCCTGCTTTTAGCGGACAGGCCCTGAGGACAGGCTGGCCCTGTGGCCCTTGTCAGAGCAGAGTGGCCGTGGATGAAGGTCAGCCCAGCCCGGACACGCAGCTTTGGGATCCCTGCACACCCCACGCTGAGTCTGCGAGCACGACTCTAATCCACCCATAAATTCAACATCCTGAGCTGCCGCGCATCTGAGCTCTACGCGGGCTGAAACTACAAATGATTTTCAGGGTCGCCTTCACCTGAAGCAAGGCTGAGCAGAGGCCACTATGCTTCTCTTTAAAACGGCGTTTCCAACAAGCAGAGAATCGCAGCTCACGCTCCGCCTCAAGGGCTCTGCCCTGGACGTTTTGTTCCTTAGCTGACTTCCACTTTTCAGTGCTGCTCACGTGCATGCAGTGTGCACACTTTTAAGTCAACCATTGCTGATGTTCTCATATACCAGGCCTCTGGAGCAACCCTCACGTATGCCTGCAGTTTTGAAAGGAGGAAAGCAGAGGCTGGAGTAAAGTCACTCATCTGAAAGAATAAATCATTTTGAAGCCAAGGTGGGGCGGGCACCACTGTCCATGGTCCTGGCTGATGTTACCACGGAAGAAAGATTTGTTTGGTGCATACCATGGACTGTGCTTTACAGAGCCGAGACAACAGCAAGAGTCCAAGAGTATACTAAAACTGAAAATATTGACCATATTTTACACGTGTGTGTCTACCTAGGGGTACGTCCATGGCAGAAGTGCTAAAATACCGTGCTTCCATCTTCAAGGCTTGTACACGCATCGCCACACCCATACTCATGCATATGTACCCATGCACACATGAGCATACACGCATATACTTTCATGATCTATGTTTGAATGCTCTTTAGTGTTTGAACCAGGTAAATGCATTATCTAGTCAACAGGTAATTAATTTTTAAAAGTTCATGCTTCTTTGTATTTTTAACCTCCTCTATTTTTCAAAATTCGAAATAAATTAGAACTCTTTCAAAATACATCTAAAGGAACTTAACTTTAACCCCAGTGTGGTCTGGCAAGATTTGAAGAAGTTAGAATGAAGTTAGGCATTTCCACCATAGACACAAAAGGACACAATAGGGCATGGATTTATGGCTGCATGGTGTCTGAATGTGTTATAGCAAATGAAAGTAGAGAAGAAAGACTGAACACCAGTACACTGGTTCCTAGATAACCCATAACAAGAAGCATGGAAAATGCTGAAGTTTTACAACTCCTATTATCATTCAATTCCACAAGAAATGAAAAAGGTAAAATTTATTAAGAAGAAATAGACACTGAGTTCCCACCTCAGTGCATTGAAAGAAGGGGCGCCAGCTGATTAAGAACAACCAGCAGGGAACCCCTGGTTTTTCTCCAGCTATTTTCCCAGTAGGTTCCAATGTCTGGGACAGAAATAGCGTTTGAAGGTGACCAAGGAGCAGCCGAGGGCGAGGAGCAAAGTCCGTCAGAGCTCGTGTCGAGGTGACATTTCAAACCTGTTCTGTTAATGCGGCATGCTTGGTGTGTCTGGATCCGAATCATCGTTTCTCCGTTTTCCCGCCCTCCCTCCAGCCCCTGGGTCTGTTACCCGCCATTCTGTCTGCTCTCTGACCTCTCTTTCTTTGAATGTGCCTTCTGGACACGTTTTGTGGAATCCATCTCGGCATTGTCTCTCATATCCTCCCCTTCTTGTAACTGTCCCTGCATTCCCCGTGTTTCTGGCTGGGGTGGCTTGGAGCCATGTGCCCCAGAAAAGCATGGTCTTAGACTTAATGCATTCCTGTGGTGAGACCCCATTGGAAGCAGGACCTTTCGATGAGGCTGCTTCAGCTACGGTGTGGCCCAGCCAATCAGGATGGGTCTCGATGCTACTACTGGAGTCCTGTATAAGCCAGTGAAATTCAGACAGAGAGAGAGCGAGCCCCAGGGAGCATGGAGCCGAAATTCAGCAGAACCCGGAAGAGCAGGGAGAGGCCAGAAGAGGCCGCCATGGGCACTGCCGTGTGACAGAGAAGCCAGGCACCGAGGATCGCCGGCAGCCGGCCAGAACAGCCCAGTCTCTGGGGAGAAAGCACCGCCTGGGTGACGCTGTGATTAGGGCATTTTCCTGGCCTCAAAACCGTGAGCCAATAAATTCCCTTTGTTCACCCCAACCCATAGCACAGCATTTGCTTGTGCAGCCAGTTGACGGAAACCCTGGCCCTTCTTTCCTTTGACAGGGCCGATTTCTGCTCTCCTGGCGTCCTCACCGCGCAGTGCGGGGTGTGGTTGCAGTGTTGGTGCTGGGATCGGCTTCTTGGGTTCAAGCCCCGCTGCTCCGTTCCTCCTGGCCGGACTTCCCACCTTTTCGGGTCTCTGCTGAATTTCACCTCTTCACAGAGGCCATCCTGGCCACCCTGTTTAAAATGGCATCCCCAGCATCCTGTCCCTTTGCCCTGCTTTATTTTCCTGTACAGCATTTGTGACCAACTGACATTCTGTCAGGTATGTGTCTGTCTGTCTGTATTCCCCTGAGGACGGGCTCCCACCTGTTTTGTTCTTCATTGTATCCCAAATGACTTCACAATTCTTGGAACACAGTAAATGCTCCATAAGTACTCACTGAAGGAATGAATAATAATGACACTGTCTGTTGTGAAGATTAAGTGAGTTCATGCATCCAAGCACCTGCCCGGAAGGCGTGAGCTTCCACAGGACTGTTTTTTCCTCGGTTGGTCCTCAGCTACCCTGATAAGTTCATCTTACTGGACATGGTTCTGCTTAAAAACAATCAGTGGCTTCCCGCCGCCCCCTCCCAAATGAACCGTGAGCTCCTCAGGCCAGCGCTCGGCCCACAGCCCCACGGGAGCCGCGGTCCTGAGATTTCACCTACCTACAAGCTGCCAGGTTAGCCTGCCACGGCCCCCTAGGTGCTGCAGTGGACTTGAGTCTCCCCTGAAGGAGACACAGGTGTCGTCGCTCACAGCACAGCAGGCAGCGTGGGGTCCGTTCCCCATCCGGCCCCGTGGGTCAACGTGGCATGGCCCAGGCGGCTGTGCCCACGGGGGTTTGTGTCATAGCAGAGGAACCCCAAGCTTGGAGAGAGCCACCAAGCCTTTGCCCCAGAGAGAGACACTCTATCTATTATCCTGGCCAGGAAAAGCGTGATGTTGCCTCTGTCTTCCAAGGCTGTTTGCTACACAAACATCTTTGCAAAGAGAGTTGGGGACAAAAGCTGTCACACAATGTGTCGAAGCACCAAGGAGGATTGCCCCCAAACAGCCGACCCTCCCACACTCACCTCCCGTCCCTCTTCGGCTTGCTCTGTGCGTCGCCAGCCTGTATCCTGCGGGTTCCTTGCTTTAGGCCTCGTTGTGCGTTTCAAGCTCAGGGGCTCGTCCCTAGAGAAGTGCGTTCTCCTCCTCTCTGAAACAAGCCGCCACTCCCCAGCACTCACTACTGTGATCGCTGTACCTGCGCCACGTTCGCCTGCCTGTGGTCTGAGAGTCTCAGCTGACTGAAAGCAACGACTTTGATGTTTGATATTCTGCTGCGCTGCCATCCCCGAAACAGTGCCTGACAAGCAGAAGGTGGGAAGGAAGTATTGGTTGACTCAGAGAGTTAAACTGGTGTTTCACTCTTTCCACGGCCCTTTCCGGGTTGCTAAGTGAAGTGTGGTCTCACCACCTGCTGAACCTCGGTTGTCCTCTCGCGGCCTCTCTGTGGCGAGGAGCTTGCGCTGCCTTCTGTTACACGTGTTTGTCCCCACCCCTCCACTAGACGGGAGCCTTCGTAACTGGGTACTGCACTTCGTTATAAGTAAAAAGACCTAGTAGCCTGGAGTACAGCACTGCTTGTGGAACGTGTTTACTTAGCTCTGCATCCTGGGTAAGTGGAGTGCATGTTCAAAAAAAGAATTGGGGGGAAATAACCTGTGCCAATGGGTAGAAGCTAAGAGAAAGCAGATGTCAGCTAACTGTAAGGGAAGAGAAGTGGGACTTCCCAAAGGCAGCCACTGCCTCCAAGGGAGCGAGCATCCCTGCCTGAGCACTAAGTCGCAGAGCTCAGGCGACTCAGCAGAGCACTGGCAGCAGGTTCAAGTGCAGAATTACAGAGCAGGGCAGGGGTCCCTTCCACAACTGAGATTCTGCAACTTGTATGTGCATGTACCCCTGGTTGTCCATCCATCACGTGACAATGAAGAGGAGCAGGTTCTGAAGGTAGGGCTGCCGTTTCCTTGCTCTCCTTTTGGATTGGGCTTCTATTCTTTTGTGTTTTGAATCACACAGCATTTTAAATCTATCTCAAACTCACTGCTCTCTTATTTCAATATTTGTTTTTGTGCCTGTCTTTCTAGGCAGAAGCCATGTCTTACTTAATTTCCAGTTCCTAGTGCCTGGCCCAGAGTCTTAGCTACTCACTGGTTTTTACTGGAATGAATGATCAGTCGGAGGTAGCTTCCCTAGATTACTGACACTGGCATCCAAAGGGCTCCTCTGCTACCTGGACTTGTTGAGCGACCCAGAAGTATTTTCCTTCTTCCCAAATGCCATCACTGCTGCTCTGCTCCTTCTGAAACAAATTCATCCTTGACTCTGTGAGATGGTGCCATTGTCCTTGCTGGTGGATAAGCCTTTCTCCTTGTCTAGGGCAGTCTGTTAGATCACGTGAGGAAGTTCACGAACCAGGAGGCATCTCAAAAGTCATCGCTGAGTGGGCTGTAGAGCTCAGTTTGAGAACAAGCGCGGTGATGGGATATAAGGAGGCAGCTGGGTTTCTCAGGAGCCGAGAGTTCTGAATGGTGGGGGCTGCTTGAAAAATTAAGTGGCAGGCAGGACGGCTGTCTCTGAAGTGATGGGAGTCAAAGATGGAGCTCAATTCCAGATCTCCCGGGAGGCTCAGGCTTGCTCCGAAGGGCAGCTGTTAATTCTCAGGAGGTCATCAGATCTCATTGAGCGTCTTTTTCCTCATGCGTAGGCCAGCGCTTCTTTACCAACGGACTCGCTCCCTTCTAAGCGTCTTTTTTATTAACCAGTAAACACAGCTTTCTAGATGGCGGTCACCATAATGGGGAAAGTACTGAATTTCAGAGGCTGCTTTTGAGGGAAAACAGGGGCATTGTACCTTTAGTCCGAAGAAAGGTGGGGCCGAGCAGTCCCTCTGGGTTGGTTCTCAGCATTTCTTGGGTTTTCCACGACCGTAAAGCAAGCTGCAGGTCTTCTGCTTGTATTTCAGTCATTTCAGAGGGAAAGGCACTGCCGGGAGCTGGATGAGCTTTAGTGAGTGAATGCACGGAATGGAAAGAAAAGGGAATTTAAGACGCTGCCGTGATTGTTAACGAAAGTGAGTGCACTTGAGATTGGGGGTGAGGGTGGACCGACAGAGAGGCAGGAGTCTAGGCAGACGGACGTGCCTGTGGTCCTTCGAGAAACTCCATTGTCCTGCCCAGAGCGAGAGAGCATCGTTTGCTACCTGGAGGTGTGAATACGGCTGAGCAGCGGGTGGTCGCAGGATTAGTTGTTTAGGTGGGATGATGGCGAGGTTGGCAGTTGAGGGGTCCCTGGAGCTTCTCATCCTGATGTGTGGGAGCCCTGAAGGTTGACCAGAGGTGAAAATGAGCCCTGAAAGACTCGCAGTTGAGAGCTGGGAGGAGCGGTGTCTGTGGAGAGGATAATAGAAGAATTGCTATATGGTGGGAGCTTTGATCTTTTCTCCATTTCTTAACCACTTCTGCCTCCGTGGCATCACTTCACGCCGACCTAGGGGTCCTTGTTTGGTGCCTTGTGAGATGGTGCTGCTCCGGGCCGTGTTTTTTTATATGATCCTCCTGCACCTGCTCACGCTGGCTTCTAAACGGCCCACCATAGGAGCAGAGAGCAGGGGCTCGTCCTTGAGCCTCTGTAAATCCTCAGCACCCAACGCAGGTCACGACAGGTGGAAGATGCTCAGCAAATGTAGGCGCGAACCGATCGAGGAATCGAGGGGACGCTGGTGGAGATGATGTGCAGCAGTGAAAATCCCATAATTCGAGGAAAAACTCAGGCCTCATGAGTAATGGAGGAGGAATTAGCTTAATCCTCAGCTACAAAGGGAAAAATGAAATAATGGGGTGTAGTTGTCACATGTGGGGCTGCCTGAGTGGGTAGATTTTATGGCCTGCTAAGGGTGTCTCAAAGGCTGTGAACCACAGATGATTCTGCTGTCTTCTGGTGTTGGTTGGTGTGATGGTTCGGCCAGGTAACCGTGCCCAGGTGTCTGGTCAGGCAAGCACTGGGCTAATTGTAATACAAGGACATTTACGGGCTTTAGTCATCAGTGAGTTTACTGTGTGGATGGCTGGTTACATCTGCATCAACCTGGGAGATTGCCATCAGCAATGGGTGACGCTTTATCCAATCAGTCGCATGCCTTAAAAGGGGAAGCGATTCCAGCATTCAGAGAGAATTTCCCAGCTCGTCTTTGGACAGCCAGTGTCTCCCGGAAACTCATCAAGGACCTTCACTGGACTCTCATCGCAGCCCCTGGTTTGCAGCCTGCCTGCGGAACCTGTACTTGTGCATCCCCACAGTCACGTGAGAGAATCTTATAAAACCTCATGTTACTGACAGATCTCTCCTGTTGATTCTGTTTCCCTAGAGAACCCTGACTAATACAGCTGGCCCTCCAGTTAGAAGCAGTGTGTTCATCTTTAAAATCAGTGCTTTCTGACTCACTGTTGAACTCAATTGGTTGTTGTTTAGGTCCACCAGTACCAGAAAGTCTGTATCCCTCGGTAAACGTCAAATTAGTTCCATATTCCTGCGTTGGTACTTACACGCTTATTTAATTCATTTCTGCTCTCCTCAAGTAGCTGTAAGCATATCAGGATATATGAAGTTGGCTAAAAAATCGCACTCTTTCCTAATCTACCGATTTCATTATTTAAAAGGCATTAAAGAACCAATTATTGGTGGGCCAAAAGATGCTAATGATGATCCCAGATAGCTAATCGTTATTTGATTATAAAATAAAAGTTTAACAGTGCTTTAAATGTGGGAGACACCAGTTTTGTCCTGGACTTGCTAAGCTGATGGTTAAAATTTCAAGAATTTTCCGAGCCGTTTGTTAAATAGATGGTGGCTTGAAATTGACCATGGAGTATTTATGCTGTGGAAATCAGCAATCATTACAAATCAGGGCTTTTTATCCCCAGAAAATCATTTGTTAAACATTTACCAGCACTCCACTGTTAGTCATACTTTTATTGAATGATTTTTAAATCGAGCATAATGTATTTGATAACCGTATTTTATGGTTTTCTCTTTTTATCATGACAACCTACCATTATTGCTTCTTTTGCTATGTTTGCACAACCAATTTCTTAAGAGTAAAGATTTATACTTTATTTGAAAAATACTTTAAAAAGCCACAAATATGATTTTAAGGAAAATTAAATAAAGTATGAAATTGAGTAATTTATCAGATTTAGGATAAACTTTTAACTTTTTTAGGATACAATTTCCCAGAGATAAAACCTGGTTGCGTAAAAGATGATATTAAGTGATTAAAAAGCGTAATAGATAATTGAGGTAGGAATATATGAATTTTTCTTTATTTTTAAGATAGTAATTGCAAAGAGTTCTGTTAGACCACGTGGTGTAGCCATGGAGCAATGTTAGAGGATGTGGAGCATTAGAAAGGAGAAGGGACAAATAATTGTAAAGTATATTTTAGAAAATAATACTTTAGTGGAAGGGATCTGTGTCACAGTGCATTAAATGTCTCCTGAAAGTTTGTTAGATTCTCTCCGGTATGCGTCTACTCTGTCGGTCATTAGAGTTTGGGGATGGATTGGAGAGTTCTTAGAAAATAATCAGAATATGCTCTTGTTTCTTCAGCACCTGCCCGTGCCTGCAGGGCAGGTGGAGCACAAGGTGATGGAAAGTAATACACTGCTTCCTCAGCGCAGCGTCGTATGCTCCAGCGATCCAGACAGCAAAGCCTTTCCTTGCTGTGGTTTTCTTTTGGGCTTTCCATTTTCTTGGGCTTGCTTATTGTCTTTGGAAAGAAGGTGGAAAGTACATGGACATTATGAGTTTAAAGGGAGCGGGAAGGGACAGAAAGGGGTAAGCGGAGAAGATGGAGTAAATTAGTAGGATGGAAATTTACACTTGAAACTACTCCAGGCCACCCTTCCTCTGCCAACCCATGACCGCCCAGAGTAGACTGACCAAGCCAGGGCTGTTTCCAGAGAGAAAGCCCGAGAGTCTGAGTCTCAAGGACTTTGGAGTGGTTGCCCACAGATGCTGTGACCCGAGCTTACAAGTGATCAAGAAAAATTCAGTGGTAGACTTGAGCGCTAGGCAGGCTCTTGACCCAGCGCTCAAGGAAAGAGAAGTTGACTTTCCCAAGAGCACACAGCTCATTGCTAGTAGAGTTGAAACTAAGGTCTCCTACTTCCCTGTGTCTCGTACCTGGACACCACTGAATTGAAAATATGACCCAATTTAAGTCCACAAATACTCAATTGTTAAATAATTGCTTAACTGCGTGAGACCATCTGCCAAATGGCTCTTGTGGGCTTGAACCTCATGGCAACAATGGAAATACAAGACTGAGAATATGCAGTCTCTATCAGCAGGGGCATATTCTGAGATCAGAAGGTGGAAATGTGATCAATATCCCATAAATGGTCAATGCAAAGGAAACTAAAAGTGAAAGTGTTCCGTATAAGGTAACAGTACATATCAAGACATTTAATGGTTGTTGGTTCCCTAGGTGATATCAAAATAACATTCAATGTAACTTAATCTAAGATTTCTTTGAAAATAAAGCTTATTATATGGAAAGAAGACTAGTTGTAGTTTCTTTTAGTTATTTATTTCTGGGGCTAAATTTTAAAATCTTTTCAAGAACGCTGTTGTACCTGCCTCTTCCCTGGTTGATGGCGTGCCCTTTCGGCCCGCAGCCAGTGCTGAGAGCTTCAGGCCACTGCACTGAGAGGCCCCTGAATATTTAGCCAGCGAGGGGGTGACGTGGGCTCGTGGCGCTTCGCCGCCCGGGCCACAAGGCCTGTGGTGGGCAGGTGAGTAGGCGCGGCTGCCTCCCCTGCAGGCAGCTGCAGACCTGGTTCTCCACGTCCCTTCCCGCGGCACGTATTTGCGGGGCCTCCCTCTGCCAGGGCTGCCGTAGCCAAGTGCCGCAGGTGCCGCTTACGCGGACAGCAGGTCACGTCTCAACCTGCCGCGTTTCCAAAGGTCCTGTTGACCAGTGAGTTCCCATCCAGAGCACCGGGGGTCAGGCTCGACCGTGTCCTTTTGGGAGGATGCGGTTCAACCCCTAAGACGGGTTTGGGGCTTCACATTTCAATTTCATTCTGCAAGTCTGGTCTGACTGGCCTCAGTCCTCCCTGGAGTCAGTTGCTTATAGTATTTTAAGTCAGGAGTTGCTAAAATTGGGAACTGAAAAATCGGTCACTCTGAAGGAATGGGGTCACCATCCGCTCCACGAGGGCTCTGAGCCGTGGCTTCGTCTGTTGGGATGAAGACTGTCCCACTTACTTTTCTCTGCCGTCACTTTCCCCTCACTCTTCTATACGGACGCAGCCCTCAGGTTTCAGAGCAAAGGGTTAATGAAATTTCAAGCGACTGGTTTGCTTTTTTGGCTTCCTTGAGGATATGATTTATGGATCTGGGCAGTGCCACAAAGTCATAGAAGTATTTTAAGGAAAGTGCTAGATTTAGCCTTGTCTAAAATTATCACTGTTCAGGCGCTCTTTGGCTGCCTGTGTTGTAATTTGCATTAATTCAGATGCTGTCGGATGATTAGAGAACCGTAAAGTACCATTAAAATCACTTCGGCAGTTTGCATTATGACATTCCAGTTAGTCACACGCCTCTGACTAAATCTTGGCCACCCAGGAAGCCCGCACGCTTACCAGACAAGGCGGGAGGTGCTTCTTAGGAAGGGAAGTAAATGCTCGTCCCAGCCAGCTCGGATCACTTCCTTTACCAAACTGAAGTTTCGGTTTTTAGGATACACTTGAGGAATCAAGTAAATTTAACTGTAAACTTAGGATTTGTGTTTTTAAAAAGCCACACTGCAAAAAGAAGGGTGCCATCCGTCTGTCCTGCCAGCCTACACGGCACCAAGAGAGGGGAGATGTCAGTTGACTTCGACCTACGTTGACCGAGCAGCTTGATTGAAATTTGTTTCTTGGCCCTGAGGGGCTTTTATTTTATGATAAAATTGTAAAAGCTCAAATATGCAAAATGAAATTTTGATTGAGAAGGCTCATACATTAACATATTCTTGTTACTTGTACTTTATCCATTAACTTGCTTGATTTCATTATTTCTTTTTAGGATTTCAGAACCATGTATTTGTCTGCTGAAGTACTTAGTGGGAAGGGTCCTGTGGCCTGCAGTTCACTTTGCAGTGCAGGGATAGAGAAGATGGGTTTCGGGTGGGAAGAGGAGATGGGCAGAGGTGTCATGGGACGAGGATGGTGAATATTAGATATAATGATGTGCACTGTGAAGTCCTGTCTACTTTTCTGTATGTTTGAAAATTTCCACAATAAAATTTTTAAAAAGAATCATTAATTCCACTACTCAACTTAAGAAATAGAATATTGTTACTGCTTCTGAAACCACTTAGTTTTTGATGCAAGGAATATATTTATTTTTATTTGTAGCAAAATAATAAATATATGCACTTAGAACTAGTCCTAAAAGACCTATTGTTACCTCCCAT
>JAQZBX010059537.1:6341-17599 GCA_029593785.1 Cabassous unicinctus
TTTTTTTTTTTTTTTGGTTTTGCATTTTTTAGTCCATCTGTTCTGCTATCTGTGCAAATTTGGATGTCCTATATTCTAATTTGTTAATTTGTTCTTTTACCTGTTCAAGTCTGTTGTGGTATGACTCCAGTGTAATCTCAATTTCTTCCATTGTTCCTTTCATTATCATAAGATCTGTTATTTCTTATGTATGTTTGCAATTTCTTCTGTATTTACACCTAATGTCTTCTTAATACACCTTTTCTCTTCCATCATCTCATTGAATTGATTTAGGATATTTGTTTGGATATCTTTGATTAATTGTTCCACATTCTGAGTCTTCTCTTGATTTTTAGTTTGTTTATTTGACTGGACCATATATCCCTGTTTCTTAGTATAGCTTGCAATTTTTTGCTGATGTCTAGGCATCTGTTTCTCTTGATAGGTTTTTTTCTGTTGGTCAGTTTCTCTTTCTTGCCTAGGCTTTTATTTTTGTTTGTCTTTGTGCTAAGTTCTTTGGCATCTGTTTCCTCTTAATTCATAGCTTTAGGATTACCCATGTTTAACTGAAAAAATAAAATAACAAAATGAAACAAACAAAAAAAGAAAAATACATTAAAAAAGAATGAAAAAGAAAGAAAAAAGAATATAAATAAATGAACAAAAAATATAAAGAGAAAAGAAAAGAAAAAAGAAACAAAGGGAAATGAGGAAAAGGAAGAAAGAGAAAAAGAATTAATGAAGAGAAGATAAAAAGAACAAAGGGGGGAAAAAGTATACCTTCCCTCTCAGGCTCCCAGCAACTGGCTAGGTGCCTACCTGTTGGTCACCCATGCCCAGCAATCAATACTGCTGCGGGCTGTCTCACCTAGGGTACCTGGAGGAGGAGGGAGAGGAAAATAAGGAATGAAAGAAGTGGGGGAAAAAAACAGGCCTTCCTCTCAGGCCACCACTAGGGACCTGATAGGCTCTACCTCATCAGCTGCCTGTGCCTACCAATTATTTATCCAGCAGCCCACTTCCTTTCAAATACCCAGGTGAAGAAAGTGAGAAAGGGGGAAAAAAAACCAACCTGTTTCCTTCTCAGGCCACCAGTGACCAAAGAGGCTCTTCCTCATAGGCTGCCCATGCACATCAATCAATTCTCAACCCTCCTCCCTGCAGGTAACTGGATGATGAAAGGGAGAAAATAAGATAAAATAAATGGGTCTCCTTCTCATGCTCTGCAATCTTGCTAGTTTCCCCCTCCCTGGCTGGATCTCCATGCTGCCATCCAATCCTCCATTGCCAGTATGGGCACGCCTTCACTTCCTTAAGCATACTGCAGCTTTGTGTCTACTGGGTATATCATGACTGGCTGGCTCAGTCCATGACTTCCCTCTTCCCCAGTACTTGGTAGGGTAAGTGTCCCCAGCCACCACCTCCCATCACCTCCATGGCCCCATTGCTTCCCACATGTCCCGTTGGCCTTTCTGCAGCTTCTGGAGGAGGAATTCAACTTACCTTTCCCTACTTTACCATTAGATCTCTCTCCATTCTGTTTTTTTCTTAATTATCAAATTTAAATGTAGGTGTTGCCTGCAACTTTGTTGAGAGTCGGAGCTCAACTGGCATATGAAAATACAGAAGATTCAAGTCTCTGGAACATATACTTAATCAGTAAAGTATTAAATATATGTTCACATAAAAGAGGCAGAAGAGCCATTTGTAGGGAAATTATAAATAAGTTTAATACATTTATGTTAATGAGCATATATTCCAAGGCCTGAGATATTCTGCCCTGCCTGTAGTGTATAGATGTCTCTAGAGACCTCAGGAGGCCCCTTGCTTGAGACATTGTTTACTGGGGCAGTCAATGAATTCCTCTTGGGAAGTGTAAATCATAATCTCTGAAATGACCTCCTAGCTCACTTTGAAATCTCTTAGCCATAAAAACTGATTTGTATTTACTATGTCCCCCTTTGGGTGAACATCTTTTCCCAAATGAACTGCTAGTTGCTTCTTAGTAATAATCCCTCAGTGCCAGGGAGGCTCAACCCCAGTAGTTATGTCCTACAGCAGAGGGGAAGGTATTTATATACTGAGTTTGGATTAGAGAAAGGTCACATTTGAGAAACAAGGAGGTTTTCAGGAGGTAACTCTTAGGCAATACATAATACAAGGTTAAATTTCAATTCCAAAAGAACAAGGTACATAAAATCATCAATATCAAGGGCCTGGCACATTGGTCTTTCTTTTTCACTAAGCACAGCCCATGTTTTCAGGGGCTTCTTGTTGCTCTATTAGAGAATGTAGCAGGATATCCAAGGTTCAGAATACAATATTCTTTCAGTTATAATGAGTGTCTCCTCCTTCTGGGACAACACACCATGACAAATTGAATGTATTCCTACACCATAAAGGCATGCCCCAGGTGAACATTTCCACAAACATACCCCTGTCACTGACACCCTACACCAGTGATCCTCCCCTGCCACAGTTGTGAACATTTCTGCCATGCACAACCTACCCAAAATCAAGCCAACAAAAATAACAATAATAAAATAATGAAATAAAAAATTAAAACTAAAAGAAAAAATTTAATTTTTTCATTGTGTCTTTTATCACCAAAAGATCTGTTATCATTTATGTACAGTGACAATTTATTCCATATCTTCCCCCATTATCTTTTTATTTTTACTTGATTTTCAAAGAAACTTTAGATTACAGGAAAGTCACATAGAAACTATAGGGGATTCCCATATACTCAACCACCTTCCCATCACCTGCTCTCCCCTATTAATAACTTCTTACATGAGTATGGTACATTTGTTACAATTGATTTACAAATATTGAAGCACTGCTACTAACCATGATCAGTGCTTTACATTGTGATTTACATTATGCACCATAGACTTTTATAGTTTTCATAAAATATATAATGACCTGTAGCCATCTTTGCGAGCAGAACATTTCCAACATACTAAAAATGCTTTATGCACCATCTATTCTGTTCTTCCCTCCCCCTTCCCTCAGAAACTATGTAACCAATAAGTTTCAATTTTTGAAGAATAAGGTTCATAGTTGCATGAAATAATATTGAGGGCTTGACATATTGGCCTGCCTATGTTCTTGCCCCTGTAATTGAGAACATAGCAGGACTCCCTAACATGGGAGTTTAATATTTTGTTTATTGTGTGGTTCTCCACACACTGAGATAACACCCTATCACAAGATGAACACTTTCCTATTCCATAGAATAGTGCCCCAGGTGCACCCTATCCCACATATCACCCCACTCTCAATGCCCTGCTCCAGTAACCCTCTCCTGCCATATTTGCCAAAAGAGCATTCCCAATATTGTAGTTTAAACCAGACCTACAAATCCCCAAAGTTCATCTGTTCATTCCTCCAGCTATCTCCCAAGTTCCGTGGATAGTCCCACACAACACCACAACCTACTTTCCTCAAATTCCAGCACCATGGTCTCTTATTACATCACTGAATCACTATCACTTCCATCTACCACCCAAGCACCCCCTTCCACCTTATCATAAATTTTGCACATATTGAGCATCAGCTTACCATGCTCTACTCTCTTTCTGTCTCCTAATACCTTATCTTCCAGACTCTAGCTCTATGAGCCTGCTCAATTTGCTTAAGTCACATCAGTGAAGTCATGTAATATTGTTTTTCAGTGACTGGCTTACTTCATTCAATATAAGGTCTTCAAGATTCATCCATGTTGTTCTGTGTGTTAATAGTTTATTTCTTCTTACAGCTGAGTAATAGTCCACTGTGTGTGTGTGTGTGTGTGTATACACACACACCACAATTTGTTTTCCACTAATCTGTTGTTGGACACTTGGGTTGTTTCCAACTTTTGGCAATAGTGAATAATGCCACTATTAACACTGATGTGCATATACGTGTTCATATCCCTGCTTTTAGTTCTTCTGGGTATATTCCCAGAAGCCGGATTGCTGGATCCTATGGCAGTTCTATATTTAGTTTCCTGAGGAAATTTCAAACTGTCCTTCACAATTCTACATTACTACCAACAGTGGTTGAGTGTTTCTTCTCCTTCACATCCTCTCCAACACTTGTAGTTCCATTTTTTTTAAACAGCTGCCAGTCTAATTTGTGTAAGAAGATATCTTCTTGTAGTTTTGATATACATTTCTCTAATAGAAATACAAATGGCTAAAAAGCCCATGAAAAGATGCTGAACTTCCTCTTGTTTTTAATAGTGTCCAACCATATTCTTTCAAATAATTGGTCTCAGTTTTGGAAAATGAGATATATAAAGTTTTTCACCACTATTAACTTTCACACATATTTATGATATAGGAGATAATTAAATATAGAATATCAACATCTTCCAAAAATTAATAGTGTTAACAATTTGTTAACTTATCATTAACTTATTTTGAATTCACACACATTCTTTGTGCATTCTAATTTTATAATTACATTCACACACATACACATATATTTAGTTTATATATTGAAATAGCTCTAAGATTTCCTTTAACACTTAAATGTTTTTTGATAGCATATATTACATGGAACTGAATAGAAATTTTATGTCAGTTATTTTTTTCCTAACTGACTCTCAGATTTTGGTTTCTCTCTAACTAAAGATGGAACAAATTTTGATTTAAGCCTAGTATTCAACCAAAATTCTCTAATTGGTGTCAGTTACATGCCCAAGGTTTGAAAGGTTAATAGTTTCCCATTTCAATGTCATTAATACCCTTGAATATTGTGTGATGGATGACCATGGGTGGAAAAAGATTGCCTTCTGATTTAATCAGTATGACAACTTTAGTAAGTAGTAAATAAGACATGTCATTTTGATTTTTAGTTAGCATCTGAATAACAACTTTTTATTATAAGTAAGGGTTATAGATTTCACTTGAATAAGAACATCATATCCACATAAAATACAGAAATTCTATGAAAATTTTAAAATATAAGCCAATGTTTATTGCAGATAACAGCTAACAATAAGTAATAATGATTATCAAAGTTCTTAACTATAAAAAGAAATTGATAAGAACTTATAAAAAACATTGAGTAAGGCAGTATTTTGACAACAAATAACAGAAATTAACTAATTAATAATGGTAAAAGCAAAATGATGTATATCAGACTACCTCATAATTCTAATTTTTCCAGAAATACTTGGTGGAATGCCCCTCTAGTTTTTCAGTTACTTATAGGGCAGTGGTAGTTAATTAAAATATCCTGTCCAGGAATGCATAATTTTATGTACAACAAAAATTATATTATCATTCATTATGGATGTAATGAAGTAGTAGAAAAAATAAGAAGAAGTAATAAAATATTGGTTAAAAAATATTCTCACTATTGCTTTCTCCGTAACCAAAGATGAACCAGAAACAATCTAGATACTAATTGGACTGAAACATGTTTTCTATTCTGCAATATTAAATATTTAAATATTTATGCTAACATATTTCTTATACAATTTAATTTTAATTACATAACCAATAATAGTAACTATTTCTCAAACAGTTCCTTCTCTGATGGTGATATTCACCTATGAACTTGACTTCAGCCAAATACTGATTTCAACAGGGAGCACATCCATGAATAATTATACATAATTAAACATATTTATTTTTTGAAGAGTTCACATTTTGCTTTACTGTAAATCTTTATTTTACATGGCTGAGTTTTTTTTTAAATTTTTGCCTTGAAATCCTTTAAATTTTTAATATGGATGCATTCTCCCATAATAATTTCACTGCTTATAAAAGTGAAAGGCTGCAATATGATTTTGACGGATATGTTGAATACAAACTAATTAGACATGCTTTAAACAATTATTTAGTGTGAATATTTTCACTGTCCTGATTTTGTGATAATCAGGGTAGGCTAAACATTCGCTATTATAGAAACCATGTGGCATATATATATGTTCATATATAGAGTTTCTCCCTAGGTCTGGTTTTTGGAATGCTGGTGATAAACTAAGCCTTATTTATTATATGACCATCCTGTATGGGAAATGACTGTAACTCTAGGTATTTTGGTCAACCTTAAGAGATATAACAGGGGGCAGAGGTGGCTCAAATGATTGGGCATCTGTCTCCCATATGGAGGGACCTGGGTTCGGTCCTGGGAACTCCCAGTAAAAAGGAAAAAAAGAAAATTATAGAAGGCACATGGACCACCAGGCCCAGCACACCGGTGAGCCTCTTGGCCCCGTGTGCAGGTGTGCCACTAGGTCTCACTTGTGGGTGAGCCGCCAGGCCCCAGGTGTGCCTCCAAGCCCCACATGTGCATCTGCTGTCAGGCCCCATGAGCCATGCAGCAAGATGATGACATGACAAGAGAGTGACACAAGGGAGATCCAAGACAAGATGCACTGAAAAAACAAAATCTAAGGTGGTGTAAGCAGTAGGATACCTCTCTCCCACATCAGAGTTTCCAAGGATCGAATCTCAGTGAAGACAGGAGGAGAAGGATGAGAAGAGAGGGCAGGAAACAGACAGAAGGAGTTGCCCAACAAATGGACACAGAAACAGCAAAAACGGGGTGGGTGGTAAAAATGGATAAAAGTAAATAAATAAATAAATAAATCCTTAAAATATGTAAAAGGGAGGAAGATATGGACTATAGTTAGTAGTAATACTTTGATGATGCTTTTTCATGATTTGTTAACAGATACTTCACAGCAATGTGGGGTGTTTGTGGGGTGGGGGTGATGTGTGGGAGCCCAGTATGATGTTACGTATGTTTGTTTTGTAAGTTCACGATGTTTGCTGAACACTTATCGTTTATGTACGTTCATGTATGAATGATACACTTCAATAAATTGTTTTCAGAAAAACCCAATTATTTACTTAATCTTTACAACTAATATTTTGGTCAGCTTTCCCTGAATAATTAAATTTAAAACATTTTTGTAAATTAATAAAATATCACATGGTATGTTGAAGTATTCTTGATTCACATGTATTTTATCACAATTTCATTTGGTTATTATGACTTCTGATTTTATTTTTTGAATTATTAAATTATTTTATGTTTTTGTTTCTTTACAGAATGCATCATAAAGAATTTCTTGTTCATTATAAATGTTCATGCTTCCCCAATGCGTCATTTAGAATTGTTTAAAAAAATTACTCAATATATTAAAAGTCTATATATTGGAATTGTATTAGCTGGAAAATAAAGGACTCACTATAATGTTTTAAAATTTATTGAAAAATGCAAAAAAATCTTAAAAACCGTATGTGAAGATGAAAATTGACCACACAAATTTTAAAATGAATTTAATGAAATTATATAAAGTGAAACAGATTATTGCTTAAACATTACAGAGCTCTGAAATTTCACAAAGTTTTACTATGGTACAATATTTTTAATTCTTTTTCAAACTTATTCCTCTGGGGTTTTCAGTGGGTCTTTTTTATAAACTCATTTTCTTTATTCTGAGGAATTTTTTATTTTATTTAATTTTTAATAATTTTCTTCCTTTTCTCTCTTTTTCCTCTCTCCTCCTTCATTGATAACATTTTCCAAAATATTCAATTTCTCTATTACTTAGCTTTACTCTTCACAGAGAGTGCCTAAACAGTTCTTCCAAAATTTCTATTGCAGTTTTATTTCTGCTATAGTATTTTGATATATTAATAATGCTTTCTAGTTTATTGAAATATATTTTTTTATTTTTAAAGAAACTTTAGATAACATAAATGTTACATTGAAAATATAGGGGATTCCCATATACCCCACACCATCCATTTCTCAAACAATCTCCCGTTAACAACATCTCTCATTAGTGTAGTATATTTGCTACTACTGATGAGCAAATATTGAAGCATTTCTAGTAACCGTGGTCTATAGTTTACATTATGGTTTACATTTTGCATCACAAAATTTTACAGGTTTTGACAAAATGTATAATGCCCTGTATCTGTCATTGCAATGTTATGCAGATCAATTCCTATGTCCCCAAAATGCCCCATGTTACACATATTCTTCCTTCTTACTGCCTTCAGAACCTATGGTAACCACTGCTTTTATAACACTGTTACAAATTCTTCCATTACTAGGATGATAATAAGTCTACTTTAGTCAATAATTGCATTCCTTCCTTGTGTTTGTTCATTCCTCTAAATTGAAAAATTTGAGGATGGCGAGGCCCACTCTGCTTCTTATTGAGAGGGCCCTTAGATCCTATGGGGCAGATGGATGGAACTATCTTGCTTGCAATTGTATATATTCTCTGTTATTTGGGATGGGCATTTTCCATCATAATCCTTCTGTTGGTTGTCCTGGGCAAGTCCGATGAACTTGAGAGTAAGTGTTGGCTGCAACTCTGCTTATATTCAAGCCTTAAACAGCATATGAACAGCTGGAAGATTGAAGTCTCTTGGGCATATATTTAACAGATATAGTGCTAATTATCACTTCAAATAAATGGGCCAGAAGACAAATGTCTGGGAAAACTATAAATGAGTCTAACTCTGATACACAGGGGAGATAAGTTATCAAATATTCCATGGTAAAGTACACCAATGGTGTGTCAATTTCCTGGGGTTGTCTGCCCTTCTAGCATCTAGATGGCTCTATAGCCCTAAGGAGTGTCTGTACTTGAGACACTTTACACTGGTGGCCAGTGAAATCCTCCTGAGATGTGCATAAGTGTAACTTCTGGAACGACCTCTCAACTCACTTTGAAATTTCTTAGCTATAAAAATTTATATGTATTTAATATATACCCCTTTTAGTAAAGCCTTTTTCCAAATGCATTGCTAGTTTGCACCTGGTAATAATCCCTCAGTGCCAAGGAGGCTCATCCTGGGAGTCATGTCCTATGCTGGGGGGAATTTAATGCACTTATATGTTGAGTTTGGCTTAGAGAGGAGCCACATTTGAGCCACAAGGAAGATTTCAAGAACTAACTCTTAGGCAATATATATTACTAGCCTAAATTTCAATTTCACAAGAGCAAAGTTCATAATTACAAGCATCATTATCAAAGGCGTGGTATATTTGTCTCTCCTCCTTCACTAGGCACTGCCCATTTACTCTAGAGATTCTTGCCACTCTATTAGAGAATGTAACAGGACTCCCAAAGTTGGGAATTCAACATTCTCTCATTTATAGTGTGGGTCTCCACCCATCAAGATAACACCCCATGACCACATTGGAACACATTCAAATTCCAAAAAAGCATGACTCAGGTGCACCACTCCCCAAATATTGCCACATTACTGACACCTCACACTAGAGATCCTCCCCTGCTACAGTTGCAACATTTTTGCAATAGAAAACCTCAAAAAATAATAAATAAAAAATTAAAAGCAATAAGGGACCCCAAATAGCCAAAAAACGTCTTTAGAAAGAAGAACAAATTTGGAGGACTCTTGCTTCCTGATTTTAAAGCATATTACTTAGCTACAGTGGTAAATGACCACATGATACTGGCATAAAGATGGACAGATTGACCAATGGAACTGAATCAAGAACTCAGAAATTGACCCTCACATCTACAGTCAAGTGATGTTTGACAAGTCCACCCAGCTGGGCCAGAATAATCTATTCAACAAATGGTGCTGGAAGAACTTTATATCCATATCCAAAAGAAAGAATGAAGACCCCCATCTTACACAAAAATTAGCTCACAATGGATCAAGAACTTAAATATAAAAACAACAACAATAAAACTCTCAGAAGAAAATATAGGAAACCATCTTCAAGACCTCGTAGTAGGCGATAATTGTTTAATCTTATGCCCAAAGCACAGGCAACAAAAGGAAAACTACATAAATTAGACCTCCTCAAAATTCAATGCTTTTGCCTCTCAAAGGACTTTGTCCAAAGGGTTAAAACGCAGCTGATTCAATGGAAGAAAATATTTGGAAATCACATATCTGATAAGGGTTTAATATCCATGATATATGAGACCATACAACTCAACAGTAAAAAGAATGTATCCAATTTAAAAAATGGGCAAAAGACTTGAAAAGACAACTGTCCGAAGAAGAATTACAAATGGCAAAGAAGCACATGAAAAAATGTTCAACATCACTAGCAATTAGGGAAATGCAAATCAAAACTACAATGAGATATCATTTTAGACCTATTAGACTGACTGCTATTATAAAGTTGGAAAATTGTAAATGTTGCAGAGGATGTGGAGAGATTGGAATATTTATTCACTGTGAGTGGAAATTTAGAATGGTATGGAAGACTGTTTGGCAGTTCCTAAGGAAGTTGAATATAGACTTGCCAAGGGACCCTCAGTACCATTGCTAGGTATATAACCAGAAGAACTGAGAGCAGTGACACGAATAGATATCTGCACATCTATGTTCAGAGCAGCATTATTCATGATAGCCAAATTTTGGAAACAATCCAGGTGTCCAACAACAGATGAATGGATAAACAAATTGTGGAGTATACATTTGATGGAATATTATGCAGCAGGAAGAAGAAATGAAGTCATGAAACATATGAGAACATGGATTAACCTGGAGGACATTATGTTGAGTGAAGCAAGCCAGGCACAAAAGGTAAATACTTATGATTGCCCTATTATGAACTAAATATATTATGTGAAATATAAATATATTATGCAAAATATGAATATGGGTAGAATTGCATATATAAGACTGTTTTTCTTTGAAGCTGAACAAATGTAAGTTAATACTACAAAATGTTAATATTAGACAAAAAAAAAAACATTATCCCAAGTGAAGGAGACCAGGCACAGAGTACTACATATTATATGATTCCATTTATGCAAAATGTAAATATAAATAAATTCATAAAGATGAAATGAGGTTAGTGGTTACATAGATGTGAGGAAGGAATGCTAAGGGGTGTGGAGTCTTTCTTTTTGAAGTAATGAAATTGTTCTAAAAAATTTTAGATGAATGTACAACATTATGATTACACTAAAAGCCATTGATTATACACTTTGGATAGAATAGACAGAAAGCAGCTGTGTATAGTGGGAGAAGCATACAGATTGAGAGGTGAGGAATTTTCTTATTTGTTTGTTTTTCTGTTTTTTGTTTATTATTATTATTGAAATAATGAAAATACACTAATGATGATTGAAGTGTTGAACACATGATTATGTGATTATACCACATACCATTGATTGTACACCTTGGATGAATTGTATGCTTTATTAATATGTATCAGCAAAATTGGTTTGTTTAAGAAAAATCAACATGTTTTGCTGGACCTTTCTTCACAGTAAATTGTTATCTTTTATGTATATTGACAATTTCTTCTGTATGTTCCCCCAG
>JAQZBX010059538.1:0-17517 GCA_029593785.1 Cabassous unicinctus
AAAAAAAAAAAAAGAAATTTACAATGAAAAGTTAATTTTGGATATCTCTGTACATTTTTCGCTATTTAGTTATAAGCAGAAATTCGTTTCCCTACCTCTGGGGAACGTCCTTCCTTGTGGGATGGTGCTCCCTTCAGTTCCATGTCTCCACTTGTTTTTGCTTTTGATGATGCCTTTGGAAAATTCTTCACTGGGAAGGTTCGTATCCTTGATGCTTACTGCTGAGTTTTGTCCCCAAATGCACAACACTATGTGCCATGTAATGCACCGGTAACTTTTTCTGTCTATGCTTCAGAATCCCATTTTTTTAAAAACAAACCACAAATACACCAAGGAGAAGCATATTAATTCTAATTCTATAAGGCCAAAAAGCTAGATAAGAAAGAAAAAATATGTTTTACTTTAAAATTGTATTTTTAATAGTTATATGTATGTTTTCATTTATTTTCTCTCTTTAAGTCTCTTGACTGTTTAGACTTGTATTCATTGTTTCTTAGGCACTAGAATTTCTGTTCTATTTTGTCAAGCAGAGTTGATAAATTAGCTTCACTTAAAGATGTTAAGGCCAAATCGTCCCCAGAAATGAATTAAAATCACATGCTTCAAGTCATAATTCTTATCTAATGAAAATGTATTCAATATTTAAAGGTTTACTTATCTTAACATGATTGTCCTTAGAAAAATACTAACTGTACAATAAATGGCAACTGTTATTTTGTGTCAAACCCTGTGTACTTTACCCATATTCTAAAATAATTCCCTAATAATTATTATCTCCAGAGATTAGAGAGGTTAAGCAACTTGCCCAAGGTCACAAAGCTAGTAGGAGATGAATTCAGGACTTGAACTCAAATCATGCTCCAAAGCCCATATTCTTAATCTCTGTACCTTCTACTGCCTTTATACTTAGAAAATTGTTCATGTTGTATGATGGTATGGATACTGGAATATTCTCCTTCAGTCCCCAATATTTTCTTCATCATTAGTAAATGTCTGAAAGGTTCCTTAGCAAGCCTTTCATTTTATTTAAATTGCTGATCCTATATTAAATGCAGATAATCCCAGTTGAGAGAAAATTCTACCACTATAAATATATATCACACCTATGTCCCATTACATTCACTTTTTGTGTAATGAACTTTCACATAGACTTACTATTACATTACTTAGCTGCAACTACTATTCAATGAAAATATATTAGATGGAGAACATTGCAAAGATTCTGAAAAGAATAAGATAAGAACCTTTATCCCAAGGAACTTGAAATTTAGTTACATAGATTTGCATACAATGACAAACGATAATATATTGAAGAATGGAAAAGTGCTGCAACCCAGATATAAATGATGGTGAGCTAAATAAGCATGCAAGGATCACTTGATTCCAGCTGTTGTCATCAAGAAGGCTTCAGTGGTATAAGAGGCATGGAGGGTTGTGTTGGACTATTTGATAGAAAAGGAAGGGAATTCCAAAATGAGAGATTGGCATGATCATGGCACAGTGTCTTCAATGGACATAGTGCATATTTGGAGAATGGTATATAGTTCAATGTACCCGAGGCATGATGCTCATGGAGAATTTGGGTTGAAGACAAGATATACAGAGATCAAATCATTCAAGCCTTGACTGTGACAATGAGGTATTTGCACTTGCTTCTATGAAGAGAATAGAGGCATAGAAATATTTTGATGGTGGTTTAATGCTCTAGTCTGCATTTTAGGAAAATAACAAAGGCAACTCAATTAGAGAAATGAAAATTGAGAGTTTTTTGCACTATCCAAAAAAGATAGCAAAAGACCCTGCAGTAGCCAAGGGAAAGAAAAGGAAGAGACCGAAGAGAACTTGAAGAAATAAAAGTGTATGAACATGGTCTTATATTTGTACCTTCAGAAGGTTCTTCATAGTGAAGTGGGTAAATTTAGTCTTTCTATATCTTGTTACTATTTCTCTTCCACCTAAAAGCTATAATGTTCTTTCTTTCACACTGCCCATAACTCTCACTCCCAATAGCCATTAGGCAGCTGGGCTTTCATATTGTCCAAAGGGAGGTGCGGTAACACCGTGAATTCAATTTCAGAGCAATTCCCAGCCAAGGGAAAAGTTTATAATGGTGGAATTGGACTCAGGGTTTTCTGGTTAGGTTGGGTTTTTATTGTGTTTTAGCTTGGGTTTCTTTCCTGTTTCTTGCACATCATATCATATATGTACCCTGGTTTCAGTATGCCTTTCTCCAGGTCAGAGGAAAAGAAAGGGCAACAGTTTCTGGGCCCATGACTGCATCTGCTTGTTCTCCCTGATTCTTGATAAGTAGGATATTGAAGACCATAGTGGGGAAGCCCCTTATCTCTAGAGTTTCTTCATTGCACAATTCTAGGGGAGCACCGTTTACAGCAAAATACAACAAAATGCAGTGTAAGAGTTTCCTCTGCTATCACCTGCTTTTTCCTGTCCTTGAGCTTTCCATCCATACATACTATCCATGTCTCCCACCCTTTCGTACCACAAACCCTAATGAAATATGCTCACAGGCCAACCAAAAACAGTGGCTATTTTTGACTAAACATAGTATGTTTTGCTTCACAGATATTGCTTTTATCTCTCTCATCCCTCTTGTTTTGTTTGTTTTAATCAGAAAGACTGTTGTTCAGGACTAGTTCAATTAACAACCTTAATAATTAGGAATAACTCAGAGTAGCCACCTTCACCAAAGAGAGAAGGCAGAATAAAATCTCTTAAGAAAAGAAAGGATCAAATTAAGAAAGACAGAGAGTGGTCATTTTTCAGAGTCAATATGAGTACCCAAATTACCTCAGTTATCATAAACACATCTTTCCAGAACAGTTGGTTATTATGGGCTTCCCCATAAGGAATGTACTTCACACTTGTGAATAACCACTTCAAGAAAAAAGAAAAACTAAGAGAAAATCCTATATTTATTGTTAAACAAGTATAACATTCCTTATTTTTTGCTTCCTTGTCTCCTCCCAATCATATTCCAAGACTAAGAAGATAAATAACAGCAGGTTTAATACCATTGACAGAAGCCTTTCTGCTATGTAAACCTGTTTTCTCTACAAATGCATCATGGCCATAGGGGACAGTGAGAGCGAGATTGACGATTCATTAATATATCCCCATAAGCAAAGAGCAAACGAATCTCATGCCTGTCTCTTAGAATACTTGGAATGACTCACTCAGCCAGCTGTCTAGATCCCTCCTGGCTGGAAATATCAGAACTAGAATTGAATAATCTCATATTAAAGATGAAGAAAAATACAACTCTACTGTATTTGCTTATATTGTAAAGTGTCATTATATTTAATTGCAGATGTACTACAAAATACTCACTTTACTTAGATTATTGATTGGGCATCAGTTCTGTGTGGGAGTGTTTTATTTTGTTTTCTGACTGAATCCTGTGGCAATGAAAATTACAGAAGATTTTGATATGAGGCGACACTCCTATTGGTTCATTATTTCTGAATGCAATATCAGTGAAAGATGGCAGCCTTAGAAACTGGCTCACTTATTCCTTCCTAGCTTCTTGCATTTAGACTGAATCCAGACATATTTCTGTGTTTCATCTCTGTTTTGAAGAGGAAAATCCTGCATATGAACTGCCATCTGGTCCTGATGATTTTTCCATGTCTTGATTATCTATTAGGTGTAGAACATCTTGTACATTAACCACTATTGGATCTAATAATTCTCATCTGATTCTCTTGTCTGTTTCCAAAGACATTTAGCAAATGAAATTCTCAGCATCTTCCTTAAGAAAGAGAAACCAATAATTCATTTAATGTATCAGCCTTATATTTTCCTTAATAAAGACTGGGCAAGTAATTTATGTCTTTTTCTCTCTCTTTTCATAATATAACACGATTTATATCTTATGTTTGTCAGCTGAGTCCACATTCCTACTTTCTCAGTTCCTCCATTTTTTTGTATGCTTTTTATGTTGCTAGTGAATGTCACAAATATTTTTGTGATGATGAAATTGTGTTTGTTTAAATACAAACAAAAAAGCTAAATAGTTCTCTGATTAATGGAATTGTGGATGATATACTCTTTTTCCAGATTTCTACAATTATGTTGTATTTTTTTTAAATTTATTTTTATTTTAATACTTTTTAATCATTCTTTTTTTCTTAATGAAAATGAGATGCATTTATTTATTCACTCAACAAATAGTTATGGAGTACCTATTATGAGCCAGGCACTCTGCTATGAAATGAGAACACAATAGCAAGAAAGCAGGCAAAGTCTCATCCCACATGGAGATTATTGTCTAGAGGGGGAAATAGAAATAAATCAAATAATCTCACAGTTAATCAAATAATTGTATCCATTGTAAGTGTTGTGCAGTATAAGTATCACATGCTATCAGAAGAGAGCATAGCATTCTACTGAGGGCAGCAAAAATTGAATTAAAGAAAACAAAATGATCACTTTTCAGCATGAATGTATATGCTGAAAACACTTCTTCTATAAGCCTTTCTGCAACAGTAGGTTAATATTATGATCCCTTCTTATTAGAATTCAAGTTCCAATTAGGAATAGTAAATTCAAAGAAAAAAAAATTATAAGAGACTCCTCTTTTCTTTGGATTTGTTTGTTTTACCAAACAACATTACTGTGTAGGCCTAGCTATGCTAGTCTGGAAGATCAGGGCAGGCTTCCCTGGGGAAGCAACTTCTGATCTGAGAGAGAACAGAAGTTTGAAAAGCCCTGAGACAGAAAGAAAGATTTTGCATTTGTTAAAAATAAGTCCAGTCACGCAGCCCATCCCAAAAACAAGGTGGTATCTCCAACTGCTAGTAGAACAATTTCTTTCTTCTGCCCTATAATTTCTAAGTCCCCTCTCAGCATGAAGCACTCAGAACAGACCTCATCCCAAATCCTTTGAGAATGATAGATGAACAAAAATAAGGGAAAGTCGGACCAAAGCAGATTTATTGTTATTGTAGTTATTATCTTGTGGAGTAACTGGTAACACTGATATAAAAAAAATAGTAATAACATTTAAAAAGTCCAATTAGCAGAAACAAAGAGAACAAGTGGTGCTAAGTGGACCTAGGAAAGAGACAGGAGCCAGATCTTGCTGGGCCTCACAGCCAAGGTAAGCCCTGGTGGTTATCCTCAGAGTGACATGGAGCCACTGAAGCTTTAAGCCGGCAGCTATCAAGCAGACAGACACCAAACCAGCTAAAATAGCATTCTGGGGTTAAAGTTTAACCCTGAGTTTAACTCCTGGAGTCGGGATCAGAACAGGGTACATTTGTATTCCAAAACAGTCCTCAGGGATCTACAGACCTGATACCCCTACCCTGGGGCTGTGGGGCTTTGAAGCTGCAGGATAAGGGAAAACGTTGTGTGTTTGCAGGAGCAGAAAAAACAATAGCAATGTTATGAGGCAGAAACTTGGCTCCAGCCCTTTCTAGCATTTGCAGTTGGGGGTAATATTAGCCCCTCCTGTGGCTTGACCAGGGTTCTGAGGTCCAAGGCTTGTGTTGGCAGATATCTGATATAGCAAGTAAGTAGCAGAATGCTGCAGATCAGCATTCCTGTTTGTGGAAGTACTGGCCCAGCCTGTGACATGAGAGGGGCCTGGGGTTCAGGCCTTGTGCCCAGCTAGGATGGGGCCTTAGCCAGTTTCCTTGGAGCTTTACTGGAGGCCCAGAGGATCTCTCTTGGATAAGTTAACAATTACCTCTCAGCAATGACATGCTTAATGTTTTTGTTTGTTTGTTTTTAAATTATTTCTCTGGGTATGTTTGAAAGCAGAATGGTGATGGAAAGAGTGAACAAGGAAATCATGACATTTACAGGAGTCAGGCAGGAAGTGGGAGTAGTTTGTAGTTTGAGTTAGAGGTGAATGAGGATGTTGACATAAATGGGTTTTAGGGAGAGTTTTAGAAGTACAATTAGCCAAATTTTGCGATGAACTGGTTGCGTGGGGGTGGTGTTAGGAAAAGAGAAGTAAGTTGGCTTCTAGCTTTCTGGTTTGAACTGGGTTTATGGTACTTCCTTCCCCCAGGATAGGCAATATTTAGAAAAGCCAAATTTGGGAGCAAGATGATGAGTCCTTGTTTGGAAGATCACAAACTCAAATTTGCATGCATGGAGGAGACAGTAGGTTATGTTGGATAAAGCTCAGTCAAGTGATCGCTTGTTTTTAGGGCAGGCAGTATGGAACAAAAGCCACAGAAAGAGTAAAGAAAAAAAACCAGCTATATGCCTTTAGTAACCATTAGTGCAAGATAGAGGCTGGACAATGAAGGTATTAGTCTCTCATTCAGCTGCCATAGTCACCCATGTGCTCATAGCTTATATTCAGCCTCTTAAATTGTCTAAAGTAATTGCCTTCAGAGCTGGTATTTGTTTTCTGAGTTTCAGCCTTGAAGTGTGTTTCAGTATGCTTTCTAAGCATCTTAGAGACCCATTAGGTTTTTCTTGTGTTATATAAATGTATATTTAAAAGTGAGACCAAGTGTCACAAGTTTCATCGAAGATATCATTTTTGCTGAAGCAACTGATAACTCTCTGTCCACCAGCAGGATTCCATGAGATTGAGAGGCCCTGGAGCACCAGAAGCTTGTGTCTGCCTCCTTCATCCCTGACCTCTTTCGTCCTGCTTTACCCTTATGACTCACCTACTTGCTCCAAATCTGGGAGCTCAGCTGTCTAAAGGAAACGAGTGATCATGGGTGATATGTTTAAAACCATCCCTTTTCAGGATATTCTCCCATCTTTATAGCATGTTCCCTGGATGACTGCAGTGTGTGTGTGGGGGGGGGGTGTGTATGCATGTAAACAACTGCAGTGAATATGTATTAATATAGTTTGTTTTTATAAATGGAAAGATTATTCTTCTGTAATCCAATTCTCAAAATTTTAATATATTGTCTTATTCTTCGATGATAATCTTATCTAAGGCTCTTTAAGCTCCAAGAGCACTTGAATAGACAGTGAGATATTTATTTCTCTGTACACTGTTGAAAGACTTGATTGATTGTAGTAAGATGGGCTTTGAAATGGATATTTCAATAACTCAGTGGTAGATGTCAAAGCACTTATATGTGTATATGCGTTTCATGCAGGTGTCTCCTGAATTTAAAAAGAATTAAAGTGTTTGGTGAACAAATATTTAAATCATATCAAATCATTAAATATAAGCCCACCCATCTTTTACAATAAAGTGGTTTGGGTAATTGTTTAAACAGTGGTCGAATTAGTGATCTGCTAAAAATATGGTCTGGGTTTATTTATGTTATATTTATGAAAAAAGAGATCATTGATTTAAAACTTAAATTCATCTTTATTATACATCCTTGCATGGAAAGAAAGGAACTAAAGAGATTGGAGCAAAGAAAATAACTTAAATATTGCATATTCTCACTTTCTAGCCCCCCTGCCCCGTGGAGAATAAAAGAGTCTCAGAGTAAGCAACCAGTCAAATGTCATTTTCTACTGTCTTCACGTATGCACAGAAAAAAAGATAAGATCAGGAGGAACATTGGTTCAGGTGAACAGGTCTTTATTAGTAGACTCTCCCTAAGTACCATCAACAATGATGCCTTTGAATCTACAAAATCTAATAGGCAGGGTGTGAAGCACAAAGTAAATATATGATTGATTAACAACCTCAGGTCTTCAATTTTGAAAGAGGATTCAGTGAGAATGATACTGAGTGATACTGGCTGAACACTAGTCTTTAGGAATAAGGAACTGGCAATAAGAAATAGCAAGTATTTTTTAATAAGCATTTTATTATTTTCTATGATTGCTCCAAAAGAAAATTAATTTTATTCTTTACATACATAAAGTATATCTTAATCATTGGGGTGACATATACAGAAATTTAACAATTTGATGCATGGAAGGTCAGTTGATGCTGGTGGATCCTAAATACGTGAGCCGAAAAGTTGAATTGCAAGTCTGTTTCTCTCTAAGGGCAGACTATTCAAAACTCAGACTCAAAGTCCCTGGGGGGTGAGACAAAGTATTTGGAGATGTGCCAATGCTCTTAAACCCACAAAAGGATAGCAGAATACCAGAGTACCATTATCGCCATTCAGAGAAAAGAAACAAACTAACAATTTTCTAATATCATTGTATTTGAAAGAACATTTTAGACTATGAATAGGGAATCTACTTGAAATTCGCAAACTACTTTGATGTATCAAAGATTTAGATTTTCAGCAGGTCAACTCATACTCCAGGCCTGCATCTTAATGCCTGGAGTGGCATTGTCATGATAATGTGGATGCCATCCTTATTCTGAGTACACCAGCTTTCTATTGGAGACCTACAGTAAATGGAAGGAAATTGTAATGTATTTCCTTAAGTTTTGAAAGTGTAGTATTTAGCTTTGCCTAATTTATATAGATTCTATGGACAGGGTCAGATTAAGACCTTTTAGGGTTCTAAATATTGAAAGTATATATATTCCCTCTCCTATTCCAATTCAAAATATGCACAATAGTCACATTTTAACACACGTATTAAGAAATGTAGAAAGCATTTTTTCCTATGATGTCACTTTGACACCTTTATATTGAAATAGCATAAAGACAATGATATAAAATATATAAATGATATAAACCTTCATTATTATGATGATCATCGTCATTATGATTATAGCATCAGCACTATTATTTACTATCCTTATGCTTTGCTGCTAGTCTAAATAGTTAGTTATTTTATTTTGAGGTTAATCCAGGAGCAGATTTACCTTTAAAACCATATGTTCTACTTTGTATCCTTTCTTATCTATTAGGTAATAAAATCTCTGCAAGGGAGAGAGAAAGCCAGCCAGACAGCTACAATGTCAAATCTCTCCTAATCTACCTCTTTTATTACTACCCTTAAAGATTGCCTCCATGTAAAACCTTACTGTTCTCTTTTGGCACCTTTCTTCCCACAGGCTCTTTTTATACTGGCTTAGTTTTTACTCCATCTTGATTTTTAACTTATTGTTACATCAGCGGTAGGATATCTAGTCGTTTTACAAGCAGTCAAAATTTTAAGCGTAGTGCCAAACAAGTCACTACAATTTGTACAAAGTTAATTATTTGATCAAACATAAATAGTAATTGAAAAAAAAAGGACCATGGAAATTTAGCCCAAATTATATCCTGCAATATTTTAAACGTTAAGTCGTGATTGCTGTGTTTCTGCGATAAGAGTTAGTGATGATCTAAGAAAGTTCTACTTCATTCCAAGTATCAATATAAGGTCCTGAAGGATCTTTGCTATTTGGAATATTTTGTTTGAATTTTTAAAAAAGATATTTAAAAAATCTTTTTGCCATTTTTATTTAGCTCTTGGCATTTGGCCACTTCTCTAGATCTAGTAGGTCTGATATGGTGTAAATAGTAAGAAGATTATTTTTGGAGAATGGGAAGGTGCTCTAAGATGTGAAGGACTTTAGGGATGGAAGACTGGTTTATTCAGCCACGAGGCTCTCTTTCTCCATCCCCATCCCTGGGCCCCTCTCCTCAGTTTTCCCTTTTTTCCCTTCCCTCTCTCCTGCTTTCTCTTCCCTCCTCCCCCTTTTCACTTTTTTCCTTTCTTTCTCCATCTCATTCCCCTCTGGCCCTTCTGTCCTTTTTTCTCCTCTCCTCTTGTCTTCCTCCTCATCATAGTCATTGTCGACTACTTCTTCTTCTCCTTTTCCTCCTCCTCCTCCTCTTCCTCCTCCTCCTCCTTCTTTTCCCTCCCTCCCTCCCTCCCTCCCTCCCTCCCTCCCTTCCTTCCTTCCTCCCTCTCTCCCTTCCTCCCTCTCTCCCTTCCTCCCTCTCTCTCTCCCTTCTCCATTCTTTGTCCACTCTCCTTCCCCTATTTTCACCATCCATCAGGATTTGCAGCTCTATTTTGACAGTGATGGCCCATGTATGGATGCTATCCCCTTTCTTTGATTACACTTAACACATAAAGACCATTTCTTATAAAACAAGGGTTCTCTATCATACATCTTGACACATTTGCGGTTGGTGTTCCATTTATTAACTGGCATTGTTCTACACATTAAAGTATAGGTAATTGTCTAGAAGTCTCATCCCAATGGTTGGTCCAACGTTCTCCCCAAAACTATAAATTCTTGAGACAGTAATGTTTTATAGTCACAGGTAACTCCAACCCTCTGCCTCTGTTGAGTAATTTGGTAGTTCATTTCAATCTCCAGGACCACTTATTTTGGTCCCATACTATGTTAACCTATGTGTGGAGCTCAGAATCAGAACTTACTCTTAATTTTTACCCAAATTAAAAATGCATAAACAAATAAACAAAACAACTTAGATGAGACATTTGTGTTCCCTAACTTGTGGAGACTATGAGATTTATATCTGGACAGGCAAAAAAGCTTAAATAGATTATTATTATTATTATTATTTTTTATTGTGGGTAAAAATTAAATTTTTCACAATACAAACCAATATTTGTAAAATGATCTATAAATATATATGCGTATATGTGCATTTGCTTACATAAATGTTATTTTTTTTCATATATATTTTAAAAGATGCTTAGATTACATAAATGTTACACAAAAATTACAGGGATTCCCATGTTCCCCACCTCCCATACCTCCCATAACCTCCCACATAAACATCTTTCATTAGTGTGGCACATCATCTGCAATGGATATACACATCCTGGGGCTTTGCCACTAAGCATAGACCACAGTTCACATCGTAGACCACACTCTTTCCCACACAGTTCTGCATGGTATATGCTGATGTAAAATGGCCTATATCCATCGCCACAACGTCACTCAGGACAAACCCCAAGTCCTGAAAAAGCCCCTGTATTTCAACTGCCCTTCCCCTTCCCACCCCGAAAGTGTCTAGTGGACACTGGCTCCACCTCATTGTTATAATTTCTTCCATTGCTTGAATCACAATATGTCTACAACAGAATACCATTAAGTACACTCTAGTCCAAAGCTCTTCCCCCAATCCTGAAGGGACTGTAATGGTGATGTCCACTCCACCTCCAAGTGAGAGAGGGCTTATATCCCATGGATACAGTGGATGGGATTATCCTGCCTTCAGCTGCAGGCTCTCTCCATTCCCTGGGATGGCCATTGTACATCATCGTCTCCTCACCAGGTGACTTGGGTGAGTCCATTGAACTGTAGAGTAGGAGTTGCAGCTCCACTGAGATTCCAGGCACAGCTGGCACATAGGTAGGCCAGAGGCTCCAGTCTCTGGAAGTACATCTACAAACTCCAGCCTCACATATAGGTTAGAATAGAAGGGACTGATGGACCATGTGCAGGGAGGACTTATTTGAGTCCAACTCTGTCACCCTCAGGAGCACAGATTCCAAAGTAGAGCCCACTGACAAGGCGTCAATCTCTGGGGCTATCCCCCCTTATATAGGACCTGGGTGTCTCCAGAGCCCTCAGGAGCCCCTCTGTGTGGGGTGATATCCATTTTGGTGTTCTATGAGATCCTACTGAGGTGTGTGTAAGTGTTAAATAGATTATTAAACACCTTAGTTCCTAAACATTTCTTTGATCATTTGTGGAAATTTGGGATCTACTCTCCCAATCTGTTCCTCAAACTTTCTATTTTTAGCTCTACTTTCTTTTCTCTTCCCCTTCTGTTCTGCCCGTTTATATTCTGCCTACTCTCTTTCAAATAGAAAACTAAATTAGTACCATTTTTTAATAGAGAAAAGTTCTGCTTTCCAGCCCCTACTTTTAAACACAGCTTGGGGCTCCTTTTTGCATAGTTTTGTTTTGCTGAAGCTTTGAAATTATCCATTAAAAGGGCCTCCCATAACCTAGCTCAGCCTTTAATTGTTTTTACCCCCAGAAGAGTAAAGACTGCTTGAGATCTTTCAAGTGAGATGTGTCCCCTATACTCCTAGAGTTTCATTTTATTCTTAAAGATTCAATGGTTTTAAAATATCTTAATGTGATACAATACCATTACTTTGATGAGAATTATATGTACATAGTAATTGAGGGCTAGTTTAGTTTCAGTCCTATTAGTAGAATCGTATACTGACCCAGCTTTTGGCTCTTTGAGAATAAAAAGTTCCTTGCTACACTCCTTCCCCAGTTTTCAGTTGCCATAAAATGAAATCCCAGATATATTGTAAGGGCTTTGCTAGGTTCTCAAAATGAGGATAATAGCAAAGCCACTTCTCTCTCAAAAGAAAACAGGGCATTTATTTAGTGTTTACAAAATGACAAATAATTTAGCAGATAGGTTGTGATCCTAGTTTATGCAGGGATGTCACTCTGCCATCAGCTCCAGAGCTCTGTCAATTCTTTTGGAAAGTGGTGAGAAAGGCCTCAATGGCAATTACTCTCCCAGAGTCTTGCAACTTGCAAACCCTCACCCAAACATGTGGGCTCAGTTCTTTATATGACTCAGTTTTTGCCATTTGCTTGAGGCACAAACATCTTGGAGATCATCTCAAGTGAGGAACAGAAAACAAGAGCAGAGGAAAGTGGGCCTTGAGAGTAAATGAAATTTCTAATTGGCTGAGTCAATTTCCATTAAAGGAAAATGACAAAAGGCAATGTTATTAAGGAAGTTTCCAGAGGGGATTGTCTCAGAATAAACTCTTACTCTAGAAATCCTACTTCTATTTTTGCTGCAAAGGTCTTGCAATTAATTTTCTTGGACAGTAGCAAGAGCAAATTCAAGTGGGTCAAGCCATATATGCAGAAAATAGAAGCATCTCCCAAGATGGATTAATACAAAATATTCTCAAGATCTTTCAAATATACATATCATCTCACTTAGGACATGTGCCATTAGAAATATTTTAGTAGGAAGCACTGTTGGTGATAAGAAAGATTCCTTAAATTGCCAGTTACTATAATACCATCCTATAAGGAAATTATGGTCATCTCCATTTTACAAAGGAGGAACAAAGTCTACGAGGTATACATTTATATATCTAAAATGGCCTGCCTCCTAAATGGTAGAGTCAGGATTTGGACTAAAATCTGACTCTAAAATCTTGGCTCTCTACACCAATCACTTTGTTTGGACAAACAGATCAGTAGATCTGGTCAAGGAGATCAGGGAAACGAACAAACAAAGAATGCTTTTATGTCCTAGTTCGTAGTAGTTTCTAATTTTCTCCCTATCTTAATATGCCATTGCCCTCTTTTTAATGTTTGTCGACTTTGTTATCCAGTTCATGGAAAACTCTCTTCACCTACTGAGACTAATTCTAAGTCTTTGTTGGTTAATTTTTCATGCATTTACCTAGAACAAGCCAATGAGTTCCTATGACGTACAAACCCCTCTAGTGTTTTTATTCAAAGAGAGAGAAGGGGAGATGATAAAAGAGACTATGAACAGCACCCATGTGGGTTATAGATTTTAAGGTCTAAACCCACCTTTCTGCTTGGTAAACCTGAAACTGAGAGAAAATAGGGGTAGACACTAAAGAAATGCGGAAGGGAAATGAGAAGGAAGAGAAGTGCTCAGGATCAAAAGCCTTGGCTAGGACTGAGAGGAAAAAAAACCATAAGCAAACTTAGTTTCTGCTTCATTTTCTCCTTCCTGGGGTCTGCACCCCTCTGCTAATGAAGAACTTACAGTTCCAGAACTAATATACTCTTGCTCTCCTTGCATGAATTCTAATTGACTCCATGAGGCTCCCATTCCTGTTCTGTCTCCAGTGTGACATTGCCATCTGCCCCCTCCCCACAGCCCTGAAGACTTGAGGCAATTCCCACTGTCTGCTTTTGCTTCTGGCCAGGCATAGAGAGGACCAGAAAGAGCACTAGGGTGAGAGAAGAGGTGATGATGGACGATAATTCTGGAACTGAGAGAAAGTCATTCATGGAGAAACCTGTTCCCTAAAAAGAGTGATAATGTGGAAGAAATGCAGGTAGTCCAGGCATTGGGCTGAGTCAGGTTGCAAGAGCCTGAGATTCTATGGAAATATCATGGAAACCATTTCCAACATATTTGTCTTAGTTTGACAGGCTTGTCTGACAAACACTGCACAATGGGTTTTGGCTTAACAACAGGAATTTATTGGCTCACTGCTTTGAGGCTAGAAGTCCAAAATCAAGATATCACTAAGGCCTGCTTTCTTTTTGATTCTGTAGCATTCTGATGCCAGCTGCTGGCAATCCTTAGGGTTCTTTGGCTTGTATCACTGACTCTTGTCATGTGGTGATATCCTATCCATCCTCAGCTCTTCTGGTTTCTACTGATTTCCAGCTTCTTCCTGGGTGGCTTTCTTTACCTTCTGGCTTCCAGTTTCTTCTTGCTATAAAGTCTTCAGTAACATGGATTAAGACCCCCACCCCACCCCTTTCAGCTGGACCACACTTTAACTAAAAATAACATCTTCAAAGGATCTTATTTACTATGGGTTCAAACCCACAGGCACCCAGATTAAGGTTAAGAACATATATTTGTTAGGGTATACAATTCAACCTACCACATTTGTTAAGCAGCTTTCTGTGTATATTTTGCAGCATTTTGTGTATTTTGTAGTAGTTTGTTTATTTTGTAAACTCTGTGTAATATTTTGCATTATTTTATATAATGTGTCCTAGGCAATGGAAGCTGATATCAGGGACAATCTCAGAATTGCCACTAGGGTAAGTATTAAGCCTGGATCAGGGATTATATGGGAGCTTGCTAATGAAAATGAAGAACAAGGGACAGATGCATGCTCCCTGATAAGAATGGGTCATCCTCTAGTTTGAAGCAGAGAAAGTTAATGAAGAAGGACTTCAAAACTCCCAAGCGAAAGTGGTGCATCATTCATAGCATTAGGGGATTTGTTTATTTGAAGCTGTGTGTAAGGGTGAATGCTGAGATAAGGGTGAATGCTGAGATAGGCCTGAGAAGGGAGCTGCCCAGGGCACAGAGCAGAGAGGCAGGAAATACACAGTCCCAGATAAGAGAATCTCATTGAGATAATGGAAGGCCTGCCCCTGTTTAGGATTCAGCTCTTCTCTTCCTCCTCCTCATCCATTGGGTCTCCTTTCTCTACAGTCATTTCTTTCAGTAACAGTCTTCTACCTCATGTCTTTTCATTGCTTCCCCTAGTCTTCCAACTAGTCATTGTTCCTTCATAATTCCAAGCCAGACTCACCTGTCTGGAGAATTAAGGATTTTTCATAATTGCTTGGTTTCATCAGTCCAGCTTCTCCCAGCACCTCTTGCAGGGCTGTCTTCAGGCCACTGAAGCCTCATGAGGAGGAGGTGCCCCCAGTTAATTCTCTAGGCTGTGACCCTTTCTCTGGTAAGAACAGTTTGACGACAGGTTTGGCATGAAGGGCTTAAGGATTTGGTCAACTTTATCTCATTTGTAAAAACTCTTAATTTCCTAGAGAAATAATTTCAGACCTTCAGTTAATTATACCCTTAGGAGAGAGAGAGAAAAGAAAAAGAAGGAAGGAAGGAGAGCAAGGGGGCAGGCAGAATGGCAGTGATAGACAGAGGGAGAGTAAGAGAAGGGAAAGCAGAGCTAATATGTTTAGAGTGATCTGAATAGTTGATGTATCTCTTCTCAGGTATTGTAAATGGGGCTCTTACACATGAAAGATTGCTTTATATTCCTGCTCTTTACCCCTCTCCCTGGTCTAGTCTGTCTTATGAAAATGCATCACATGCGAATCCCAGTCATGAGGCAAGGCAACCCAGAAATCTCTTCACTCGCCCTGTCATTAACAGGGCATCACAATCTGAGCAGTTTGGAAAAGTCTGTTGAAAGGGTATTATTCTGATGAATAACATTAACTTCTGTGTCATGACCCTCACTAGCCTGGGGCAGGAGGAGCTGTGGAGAGGGCCAGGACAATTGAGATTTTTATAGATCGGTAGGCTTTTAGTCAGGCCCTGCTGCTCTGAAAGCAAGCAGCATTGCTTTGCTTGCAGTGGGAATGGAGCTGTTAGGACGCTGTTCAGGAATAAGAAAAGATGGGAACTCATCATGCCCCACAACAATGGGTTCTTTCTCAACCTAGTTACAAGGTAGGATTTAGCCCCCTCCCCTACTGCCCTGGCTCCTCTTACTCTTTTCCCTTGATGGAACTGTGAACTAATGAAGTCAAGGTGCATAAATCTCAGGGGAAGGCAGCCAAGGATGAGACAGAGAAAGTGGGAAAAATGAACCTGAAATAAAATAGAAGGAAGAATGGATGAGTGTGCATTTGAGAAATTAAAGGAGAAGAAATACTAAAAGAAAGAAAAGGCACTCAACAGGGAAGAATGAGATAAAGGAAGGATAAGAGCAGAAAAAGAAATTTAAAGGAAAGGAGAGAGGGAAGTCAAATGGATCTGAAATCTTCTCTGCTGAGAACCGATGGCCGCACCTCACTATTTATTACCCAAGCTGCACAATTTCCTATTTTTTCTTTGTAATAGGAGAAACCATAGAGTCAGCTGTCTCTCAACAGAGCTAACTGTCACACATGGGGATGCTTCATAGATCTGGGTTGGATGGTTTCCTTCTGGAAAGGGTTAAAGGGAGAAGGTGTATTTCCATTCCATGAGCAGTGATTTAAAGTATTGGAAACAAAAATGTCAACCTTTTCTTGGGGTTGTGTAAGAAAGGGCTTTGTGAACTCAGTATGAGTTTCCTTAATAACTCAGGATGCATTTCTTCACTTTTCTTACCATCCTCAAGGGGTCCACAGTGAAGGGAAAATATCAGAGCAGATAAAAGATGGAGAGGCAAATTAGGTCAGCCACAGGTAGAGATCAGTAGCCATGGCCAGAGCTTGCAGTTGGAGTATTATGCAGGGCTGCTGCCCTTGAGTTTCCATCAGGACTTGCAAACGCCTTCCCTGTTGGTTACTAAAAGAAGTCTAGTGCTGTCCAGATTTCGCCCCATTTGTAACCTGCAGTGTGGCTGCCCCGTTAAGCTGTCATCTGCTGTTTCACTCTCTCGGGCTATACATAAAGAAGAAAAGGAAGAAGAAGGCAGGGGAGTGAATAGGGAATAAAAAGGACGAAGAATTAAAGGAGAACATCTCTGACTGAATGTTGTTCTACACAGCCACCTCAACAACTCTGCCATGTGTCTTCAACTTTCTAAGCACCTTTCCCCTATGTTGTTTTTCTCTACCTTATGTGGCACACTCTTCTTTTCCTTCAGTTTCCTGTATCTTCCTTGGTTTCTTTTTTCTTTCTTTGCTACATTTTTGTGGAACTTCAATGTTGATTCAATCTCTGTGCAATGTACTGCGATGGATACAAAGAAACAGGGCTCTGACTGCTAGGAGCTCATAGTCAAGCTAGTGAAATTAAACTAATAAATATGAACCATTTAGCAAACAACAGTCTGGTGGTAAAATGTGTGGAGAAATATCAAGTGAAAAGTGCAGTTGTATTGTTTTTCCTGCTTCTGGCAATGACTGTAACTGCCCACATTCCCAAACTTTTAAGTGACTAGGGTCAAGGTTTTAGTCTGTTTCACTCAGCCTTTAAAGGACCAATCAGAGTTTAATGTGTCAGCAAAAAATAGAGAGCTTGGCACATTTCTTCCCAAATGCATCATCAGGCCAGGCAGAGG